>AYEL01088351.1:0-60495 GCA_000484575.1 Olivierus martensii
AGTTTGGCAAACATTGGCCCAGACCGTGTCAAGAGCTTCCCGGAGTTCGTGTATAGATTCATATTGTCTGCCTCCGTCATAAACACGTTTAACCAAAATTGCCCAGATGTTTTCCACAATGTTCAGGTCTGGGCTTCTTGATGGCCACGGTAAAACCCGGACATTGTTGTTTGCAAACCAGGTTTTCACACCTCTAGCCGTATGGATGGAAGCTCCATCTTGCTGAAAAATTCCAGTCTTCTCCACCTAGATCAGAGTCATAAGGAAGAAGTGCTGATTGAAGTAATGAATGTAATCTGTATGTTTTAAGCAATGCGATATGTAAATTATTTATGGATCGGATCCCCTTTCCCCCCTTTGTTTTGACCCGCTTGTGCTCAAATTTTCAGGGGACCTCAAGTAAACTAAGAAACATCTATTACAAATTTCATCGATATCGGTTAAACGATGCGACCTGTAGAGGTGTCTGGATTAAACGATGCGACCTGTAGAGGTGTCTGCATAGGAGGAGAAGGAGAAAGAAAAATGACGCTTTTTTGTCGATTTTTTGCAATTTTTAAACTGCTCTAAAAATGACGTTTTTTTTGTCGATTTTTGCAATTTTTAAACCGCTTTAATTCTATTATTAAAATTGGATTTGAAACTTCCACTTACCAATCTATGTCCTATTGAATACTTTTCTCAAATGCAAATTGTCAGCAATCTATGTTCTTATTGAATAATTTTCCTCAAATTTATTGTCAGATTAATAGTATTAGTTAAGACCAAAGTTAGAGCGAGTTAAATTTTGGCTATAATGGACTCCGGTAATAAGAGTGAGGCAGTGACTACTGTACTTGGCTTAGAGTCACTGCCGTCTCTCTTGATAAAATAAACGGAACCGTCCAAAGCTCTGCAGACTTCATGAGCTTCAAGAATTCGCGCCTGAACCGATTAATTTCATTGGTTTGAAAATATAAGGAAACCGAACATCTACCTATATAGGTGAACACCTTTTTAGAACCAATTGTACTTTCATTTAATTTTTCTCTCTTCATCGCTGTTAAGTAAATCCAATAATGACATTTTGTGTTGCAAAATATCTTTACTTTCTGAACTTTCTTCTGGACATCTAGATTTCGTTTATCTTCTCCTCTTTAAAAAAAATCAGCAATCTGGATTTGCATGATAAATCTTTATAAATTTCATGGTATATAGAGTTAAGTATTTTTAAGCTTTTTTCAGTTGAAGGGATCATAAAACATGGAGATTTTCAACGATAAGTTTTTGTTTTTGCTTAAATGACTATAAGTCAGTAATGAGGATTCACAAAAAAAAAAAGAACGGAAATATTGAAAAATTAATCCAATATAATAAAAAAATTTTCCCATAAAAATGCTCAAAACTGTCATGTTATGTGCGGTTTATAATTCTCAAACCGTGTTAGAGCGAAATCTTGTATAAAATGTAAGGATATCTGCATTATTCTAACCATATTAAAAACGACATTCAAGATATTTCAATTATTTTAATAACAATTGTTTCTTGATAATTTAAAACTTTTAGTTTCGCAAACTAAATTTTAATTTTCTAATACATGTTTATTAGAAATTTTAAAACTTGAAATATAAACAGTTATTGTTAAAAACATAGGCAAATTTCTAAATAAATTTCGAAACTAGCAAATTTTCAGTTGAATTGCATCATTTATAGTTTAATGAATGTATGTACGAAACACTTTCAATTTCTAATTTAAAATTCTTGGAAATTACAGTGCAATACAGACATATAGTATTAATTAATACTTGTACCGTTTAAGGAGAAGCATTGGAATAAAACACGTCATATATTATCTTCAACCAATAGATGTTCTTCATTTATACATTCGGATGACATCATAGTAGGTGTGTCTTTTTACCGGAACATATTATTGGATAATTATGTTTTAATACAATTGTTGTTATTATTTTTAAAGAATTATTTCAAGAAATGAATAACATAAAAAATATGCAAGCTTTATAGAATATTTTATCGAATAAGATATCCGTCACGTGATATTATACGTGTGAAATTTCACGTTGCACGCAAGAAACACACCTTCCATGACGTCATAGGTTACGAAATGCTCCGGCTTTTAAAATTCTTCATCGGTACGTCATCTGACGTCACTTCACTATCCATTTGGTCCCGTAAGGTTGAATTTACCTTTTAAGAAGAAAATGGCAAATAAGGATAAAAAAGCAAAGGTAAATATAATTTTTCGCTTCATTTACGATTTAGATTCGATTATTATCCATAAATTTTTCTCTAGAATAGAATTAGAGATGCTATTTCGATTGTCCGTTTTGACCTCGAACTTACATTCCAAGTTTTTCAATTTTTGAAGCTTGACTTTCCGATGTGGAATTATAAGTTACTTATAGTTTCTACAAGAATCTCTTCAAAATTCATATTCGTGATATAAATTTCAATTAATACTGTATTTTGCACTAAAAGTATTTTCATATAATTAAAAATTTAATGTTGGAAAATATATAAAAAATCATCAAATATTCCATGCTCAGTCTATAATCAGAAATTATTTGGGTTGAATTGTAGTGATTGCTACCATTATTATTATGTTAATATTTAGATATCATTATACATTAAACGTTGAACATTTTCTTAATTAAATGTTAATTACTAAAGTATCATTTTATCATAATGAAACATAGGTTTTAAATCTAAATTATTTCTTAAGAGAAATTACAAATGTAACTGGTGAACTGCATTGGTTTATATTTAAAATATGATACTGTAATTTAGTCAGGGTAAAAAAATATTATTAGCTCATCTTTGAGAACTTTAAAAAACAATTCTGGATTTTATTCCTGATAAATTGCAGAATTGTGGAATTAAAATATATATATTAAGTTAAAGTTTAATTTATTAAGATATTCATGTAAATCATACAAACTAAATGAAGGGAAAAATCTTAAGACATATAACAATTTAGAAATTGAAAATAAAACTAAAATTTAATTTAATATTGTTGCATTTTTACTTTATCTATAATATAACAAAATCTTTGTAATATACAAAAGAAGTAATAATCAGAAACATGTATATGTATGTATATGTATATATATATAACTACGATCTTACTAATGCATTAACTGCAGTATAAAAATAATACACTTTAATATTATACTATATTTCTATACTGCTGTTAGTGCTTTACTAGGATTGTAGTTATATAAATAAGTATAAGCAGTCTATAATTCTTACAACCATATTTATATACACCCTTGACTAATTTATCATTTATCTTGAAATATTAAAATTTAGAAAAATAAAAAAAACACATGTATATATATATAACTATGATCCTACTAATGCACTAACAGCAGTATAAAAATAATACACTTTAATATTAT
Source organism: Olivierus martensii (assembly GCA_000484575.1). NCBI lineage: Eukaryota > Metazoa > Arthropoda > Arachnida > Scorpiones > Buthidae > Olivierus > Olivierus martensii. The sequence goes on from AYEL01088351.1 coordinate 3,396, forward strand.
ACTATATTTCTATACTGCTGTTAGTGCTTTACTAGGATTGTAGTTATATAAATAAGTATAAGCAGTCTATAATTCTTACAACCATATTTATATACACCCTTGACTAATTTATCATTTATCTTGAAATATTAAAATTTAGAAAAATAAATTAAGTGAAATATAATATTTTAACTGTAGAAGAAAGAGGTAAAAACTGGATTAGTTAAGTATTGTTCAGTTCTTTCAAATTAGGAAATGCTATATATAAAAAAAAAGCTATTGAACAATAAACTTTTATTATCCATTCAGTTTCTAAGAAATTTTTATTGCAAATTGCAAATACTGTATTAGATTATGACCTTGGATTATTTTCATTTATAATTTGCCAGAATAAATGATATATATAATTTTTATTTATTTATTTTTTTTAATTTTTTAATTAAGGAAGCATTCTTGTTTAAACTGATAATTCTGATGTGTAAGATAAAAAATCTCGAAGAGCATTCATCTTAAAATAATTTTATCTTCATATCTCAGTTTGTTTAATTTGTAAACATTATCTTTGAATGTAAATATGTTTCATCAGATAATGAAAATGAAAGTTTGTTTATTTGATTATTAAAATAAATACAGTGCTTTGAAATGCATTCATTTTTAATTTACTATTTTTAACTTATATAAAAAAACATCTTAAAAGTTGCCTTAAAATATTATTAAACTTAGTTTATATTTTAGGAATTTTTAAACACATGTTTAGTGAAAGCTATTTTAAGATCTATTTTAACCTTTTCTGCAGATAAAGAGATAAAGATAGATGTAAAATTCAATTCTTTTGTTACAGTTAGTTTAAAAATAAATTATTTGTATTTAATTGAATATTTAAAAAAATTATTCTAGGTCTTGTTGACTTAGAAAATGAACATAAGGATAAAAATTTTTCAGTATAAAATGTGCAAGTGTTTTTGTTTATGCAGATGTGATCCAAAAGAATTTGGATTAAGATTTAAGTTGTGATTTTTGCTTTGAATATTGCTATTCAGTATTTGATTGTAGTTTCATTTTAAATCTTATCATAGAATTAATATTTAATTCTATTAATCATCATCATTATAATGACAAATGTACATTTCTCAGTATGTCAAGGACAAAAATAATTGAACTATCAGATTTCTAGTTTGTCAACTTTTTAAATTTTATGCATAAATTTTTTTTGTAACAAATTTTTGTAATAATTGTAAAATATTAACTATTTTAGATTGAAGCTTTAACTAGAGATCTTGTGCTGCCAAATGACACATTAAAGAAAGTTTGTGATATCCTCTTGCATAACTTCAACTCTGGATTGAAAGGTGACATCACAATAGAAGGAACATTAAAAATGTTAATAACTTATGTTAGAGATGTTCCTAATGGATCAGGTAATACTAGACTACATTTTTTTTTTTTTTTATAAAATTGATGATAAGACTTAAGAAATTTTTTAATGCAGAGCAAGGGAAATTTTTGGCATTGGATCTTGGAGGAACAAATTTTAGAGTTCTGCTCATTGAATTAGAAAAAGACAGCTTTATGATGGATAATGAAATATATGCTATACCAGAACATATAATGTTAGGGAGTGGAACGCAAGTAAGAACTAGTTATAATTTTCAGGAAATTTTTATAGAATTATTGATGAATGAGGAAATGTGTATGCAATAAACTAATATTTCTGTATAGTATTCTTTTTAAATTGTTTATACTTTCCTGTAATTTTCTCAATAAAATTTTGAATTGTTCTTAATGCAATTCACCTTGAACTCTTATTTAACAGAACTATACATGATTCTTTGATATAAATCTTGATTGTTTTTCCTTGTTTGATTTATTTTTAATATTATATATTAATTCAATTCTTAATTATTACTTTTTAATAACTTTTTTTTATTATAACAACTTATTTCTGAAAATTTCATTTGTGTGTTTCAAAGTTTTATTATTTAATATAATATTAAAAAGAATAAATGAATTACATACAATAATCATATTAATAGACATCAAAATTATGCAAAAAAAAATTAAATTATTCTTTTCAATATAATTAACATTTTGAACTCTAATTAGAATAAATGATTCTTCTGTCTAAATTAAACTGATTTTTGTGCAATTTTTTTAATGTTCATCATAAAAAAAATATATATATATATAAAAATAAAACTGTCCAGTAATGAAAAGAGAGCTCACAGCTAGCTTACTTAAGCCCTGAAGTTCTATTAATAATTAGCTTACTTAGAACCTTAAGTTTCTTTTAAGTATATATTAACTCATATTTTGTAAAATGGAAATTTGTCTAAATATTAATTTTAATCTTTCAGTTATTTGATCATATTGCTGATTGTCTTGATAACTTCATAAGATCAAGATCTTTACCAAACAACTTGCCATTGGGATTTACATTTAGCTTTCCTTGTAAACAAGAAGGGCTTACGAAAGCTCGTCTTATAACATGGACCAAAGGATTCAAATGTTCTGGTGTAGAGGGTGAAGATGTAGTTCAGTTGCTACGAGAAGCCATGAATAGAAGGGTTAGTGATGCAGAATTTTTATAAGAAATATCTTTAATTTTTTTTTAAGTATAACATTTTATCAATATTTACAGAATGTACAGATAGATGTTGTTGCTGTTGTAAATGATACCACAGGGACATTGATGTCTTGTGCGCATAAAAATCCAAAATGTCGAGCTGGAATTATAGTTGGTGTGTATTATTATTATTATTATTATTATCGTTACCTTTTAATCTAATTTTCATTTTTTATTATTTTTATATTCCATTATTATTATTATTATTAAATTTAATTATCCATATTAAATTAATAATTGCAATTTCATAAACTTTATTTTTAAGGAACTGGTACAAATGCTTGTTACATGGAACGAATGGAAAATGTAAAGTTGTGGGATGGAGACAGAAAAGAACCACAACAAGTAATAATTAACACAGAATGGGGAGCCTTTGGTGATAATGGATGCCTTGACTTCATTCGCACTAAATATGATGAAGAAGTTGACAAAAATTCATTAAATCCTGGTGTACAGTTGTCAGTATGATTTTTATAAATTTCATTCATTTTACTAGAAATTTTTTCAAAACTAATCTAAACATTTATGCAGATTTGAGAAAATGATATCTGGAATGTACATGGGAGAAATTGCTCGAAGAGTCTTCATTGATGCAATCAATCAGAAACTTTTACTTGATGGCAAAACTACAACAAAAATGAACACACCTTATGCATTTAAATCAAAATATATATCTATGATTGAAAGGTAAAAAACTGTTTATTAAAAATTTAAAATTAATTTAATTTTATTTTTTTTTTTTGGATTTTTAATTTTTATCAAAACATTTTAAGTGATCCAAAGAATAGCTACTTGCAAACCAAACAAGTACTTGAAAAAATGAATATATTAGGAGCACGAGAGGAAGATTTTGAATGTATGAAGTTGATATGTTCCAGGATCTCAATCCGTGCAGCTCATCTTGTATCTGCTGGTAAGATTTCAATGTTTGTAAAATAGTTGTATATCAAAGCATTTCAATGATTAAAAAAATTTTTTTTATTTACAAATAAAGAAAAAATTTTTCTACAAAAAATACTAAATGTATTTCTTTATTATATCAATTTTGCTATAGGAATTGCAACAATTTTAAATCGAATGCAACGTCCACATACAACTGTAGGTGTTGATGGTTCAGTCTATAGATACCATCCACATTTTCAAAGACTCATGGAAGAAAAAGTTGCAGAATTAACGAATCCTGAATATAAAGTAATAATTTGAATTTTAAAAGTAATAACAAAAAACCTTTTAAAATATTTAATCCTATTGTTTTTGTTGTAGTTTGATCTCATGTTGTCAGAAGATGGTAGTGGTCGAGGTGCAGCATTGGTGGCAGCAGTAGCTGTTAGAACAGAGAAATAAAAATGCTAGACTTATTTATTAAGATTATTTTAAATATTACCAAAAGAAAATCAAATCTGTAAAGAAGATATTCAAAGAGAAGTGTTAATCCATCCATTATTTTACTTTTTAACATTTATTCAATATCTGAACAGTTGACTAAACTCATTAGGAACTTTTGTCACATTATTTATATTTTTGAATATTTATGTGATGCTTTAATTTATGAGATTGTTTATTTAAAAAAGAAAATCTAATCTATAGTTGTGATTTTTATTTTTTTATTCAACTGTGAAAAATTTTATCTGTTTTTTATTAAACAAGACCATTAATACGCACAGAAGATATTTTACTAGGTATTAAAACTTTTATCATTATCTTAAATTGGAAAAAATGTTCTGCTATTGACAGATCTGATTTCTTTTGCTCTTATATAGAAAAATAATAATTTTGTATAGTATGTTAGCATATTTCTTAATAGAATTTTTGAGTGCATTTAAAATCTAAAAAGTTCAGTCTGAAATGTACTTTGAAGGTAAAAGAAAATTGGTTATATTGAAGCATGTTAATGATATATTATCATATTAAATCTGTAGAATAATGAACTGTATATAGGTTTTTTTAAGTTTTTGAATTTATAAATATATTAATTGTATAGGATCTAATATTTACAATATATGTAAACATGTAATATATATAAACTGTATACATTAAATTTAATTATACTATGTTTGTTTCTAAAGCTTTGTTCCTAAAATTTTATCATTTTATGAAAATTGCCTTTTTGTTAAATCTTGTAGAAAGCAAGATATATTTTAATTGTTCTTTGCTTTCATTGATTGTAAAGAACAATAATTACATTGACCATGATTTGGAAAATAATCTTTTTTTTACCAATTAAAATTATCAATTAAAATAATAATTATCCTGTTTTTTCCACAAAATATTTTGAAAAGTATCAATAGAAACAATATAACATTGTGAATTTCAAAATAATTGCCATTTCAGCTAAATAATCTTTCTATATAAAGGGAAAAATGTGATGAATGCAAGTACTATCAGTATGATAGATGTTGGTAGAAATACTCTGCTATAGTTTAGTTCAGTACAAGACAAGTGTTTTCAAGATCGATCTGATCTTGAAAACATTTGATCGTTTCTTGGGAAAGCATTAGATCTTAATGCTTTCCCAAGAAAATTTGATATCAAATTTTTTTTTTTTTTTTTTAAATTTCTGCATGAAATCACATTTAATAAAGTAATTCACTTATCCAATTCCAGGCCTTTGAAATTTCGATTAGTACTAGGATTTTCAATCCCGTGATTTGGAATGGTAAATGAAAGAAATCCAGAATTCCCTGGATTTGAATGATCATACGCTATACTTTTCGCGTAACATTTCCTCGTTTTTGACATATTTTCAATATACAGTAGACTCCCTCGTATTTGATCTCGCTTTTCCGGCCATATTTTCATCGAGCTATGAGTGAAGACAAAAAAAACTTTCTTCCATTTAAGTGTTTTTTTTTTTTTGCATATTTTACGCCCCCTTTCCAATCAGGAAGATTACTAAGGGGGCGGGGCCAGTTCCAACCACGGGCTGCACCGACACCCGTGGAGGGGGCCGGATGGTGAAGGACTGGGATCACCGGAACGGGCCCAGTACCCCGAAAAAATCCGGGACCAGACCCGGGTCTTCCTGCATTGATTTAATTATGAAAAATACCATGATTTTACTTCAAAAAATGATTCTCGATTTTTATCTAACATTTTATATACAATATACTGTAAATATTGTAAATTATATTGCATTTTTTCGGATTAACCAGCCCGAAGTCAGTTCCCATAGAGGCCAATTAATCGGGAATCGAAATCTAGTTGTTTCATTAGCAATAACACAATGTATTTTATTATAAAAAATATATCTTAAAATATACATTACGCTGTAAAAATAATATATACATACGTCGTAACAAACTCCATTTTTATTGCAACTGGTGAAATGTTCCCTAACAATCAGGAAAAAAAGGTACATTTTCTAGTATTAGCTATTTCGATGTGCCGGATTATAAAATACCAATTTAGGAAAGTGCCAAATCATGGAAAATCATATTGTAAGAGCCATATTCTTTATATATGTTACAGGACAAACCCGAATTCAGGAAATACTAGAATTTCCTAGTCAAAACGAGAACATCCTAACGCTGGTCGGATGTTCTAGTATTTCCTAGGGCGAACTCGAAATATCGAACATTTCTTATTCAAAGTCCGGAATTTCTAGTTTTTCCTAGTCAAAATCGGTGGCAAACAGTTAAAAATCTTCATTTCTCATATATTCTCGCTCAGAGATCGATATTTGAGAGCAGAAATTTCTTTATTAAGAGAGAATATCCGCCAGGATAACAAATCTAATTGAGGAATGCTGCAATCTGCGTCAGTGGAAGTACACAGGGCTAAACTCGCTTTCAATGCATCAAGCATTGTATCTAAATTATGTTTGTGCAAAAAGAATAAAATTTTGTGTAATTCTAAATGCCACAAAAACCTACCTTGCAAAAATAAGAGCTATCTAGTTGTGTTTTTTCAACTTTTAAAATTTTTTACATCGTATTTTATATTGAACTTCGACTAATAAAAATATTAACATATTTGTTCATAAAAATAAAAAAAATGGCAATTTCTGTTCTTTAAAGTCAACCACGTAATAATGAATGAGAGTTAGCTATGTTTTCAATTTATTTCATTTTCTCAACAGAAAATAACAATGAAATTGCTATTTCCTGTCGAGTAATAAAAATATCCATTATGTCCATTATAATAATGTTTTTAATCAATTCATGTTTTAATCAATTAATCAACAACTTTTGTATTCACGGTATTATCGTAAATACAAAAATAAAAACACAACTAGATAGCTCTTATTTATTTTTGCAAGGTAGGCTTTCGTGGCGTTTAGAATTACACAAAATGTTATTCTTTTTGCACAAAACTTAATTTAGATACACAATACTTCGTGCATTGAAAACGGGTTTAGCCCTCTGTACTTCTATTGGCGCAGGTTGCAGCCTTTCTCAATGAGATTTGTTTATCCTTGCGTATGTTCTCTTAAGAAAGAAATTTCTGCTGTCAAATATCGACCTCTGAGCGAGAATATATGAGAAAAGAAGACTTTTGTTTTAACTGTTTGCCACTTCGGGTTTTGACTAGGAAAGCGTCCAACCAGCGTTAGGACGTTCTCGTTTTGACTAGGAAATTCTAGTATTTCCCGACAAGCATTAGGACGTTCTTGTTTTGACTAGGAAATTCTAGTATTTCCTGAATTTAGGTTTGTCCTGTAACATATATATCAAATAAAAAAATAAATTTCATTTACAAAGTACCTGTAACATATATAATATGCTACCGAAAACGCCGGAGTTGTTAAGCATTTCTACAAGGGATGGCCAACCTATGGCGCTTGCGCCAAAAGTGGCACATTGCATGATCAGACGTGGCGCACTGAACCCCAGAGAAAAATTTTATAAAATTTCTTATACAGTTTATCTACATATAAATTTGAAATGCCTGCGCGTGCGAGTTCACTTATAACGCAAGAACGGCTGAATGGATTTTTATGAAATAACTTTTGTTTGTTAGGGGATTTACGCAGGAAGATTTAAAGATAGGTATTGATTATTATATAATAACTTTATACAAGGGGCAGTCAAAAAGTTCCCGGAATTTCGTTGTAACTATTTATTATCACAATATAAGTACCATTTACTTAATCGTCTTCAAAATAGGCTCCTTCAGAATACACACACTTGTTCCACCGCTCTTGCCATTGCTGGAAACAACGATGAAAGTCCTGTTTTGGTATCTTCTGAAGTTCACTCGTCGTGTTGGTTTTGATGTCTTCTACGGTGGCAAAACTGTTACCTTTGAGGCCTTTTTTGATCTTTACCAGAAATCCGCTGGTGCTAAATCCGGTGAGTAGGGAGACTGGTAGAGCCTCCCTACTCCCCGATTAAATCCGGGATAATTAATGTTAATCCAAAACAACTGTTGCTCATTGCGTTTTTCGACAACGAAGGTGTGGTGTACCATCGTTCGGCGGGAATTTTAAAATTTAAACAAAAATTTAATTACTGTGTATTTGTTTATAAAATAGTTTCGGATAAATGTTATAATTATTTTAAAAGCGTAAATTATCTCTATTATTGCTTATATTGATATTATTTTCAACCAATAATAATAACCAGTAGAAGTTAAGTGATTTATTGCACGACATGCAGAGAAGTATGAGCATCCACTCCGGGGAATGATCTATGACCTCACTTAGGACACTTTAGGTGTTTTCAGTTCAACGCTCCGCTTTTTGTATCAATTCACATATTAAGACATCAACACAACATAATAATTGTAATAGCTCAATATGTATCTCTTGCAGAGAATGTTTGAAATTCTTTCTTACATTATTTAACATAACTGATCTAGAATAAATTTTAAGTAGTTGTTTTCTTACAATTTCAGGTAATTGTAATTGTAAGAAAATTTTTCTTTGATGTCATTATTATGTAGAAGAGTTATTTTTTTTTTTAACACTCTATCCTCGTAAAATTTTAAAATTAATATAATATTGGTCTATGGTATCTAGAATAATATATAAGCCGCTCTTTATGTAAATAATATTTTACGCTTCGTACAGTTTTATCTTTCAAATTTAAAATTAATACCGAAATAGAAAAAAAAAGGAGAGAGAAACGTGTCTATCGCCGCATCATCAAAAGAATATCAAGTTTGCCGACATAAATCGTTGCCAGATATTTGAAAATGGTAAATTCGTTGGCAAGGAAGAATTGTTTCTATAGAGTTTAAGAAACATTTTAGTAAAAGTTCAAAACATTTAGTTTACAACTAAGACGTATAGCATAAGATGACAGTATGAAGTCCATAACATGCTTCACTGACAACTTCAGTTCAGTAATTAATCGCTGTACCCTTCTGGCAAGCAGGTGTGTCTCGACATCCTGACTTAGCAAATACTGTTTGTTTATAATAAGCGGCCAAAGGTTTTAAGCTACTTGTTCTTGTCATCTTATGGAACGTTGACTTGAAATAATCTATATATATTTATATAAAAGGATTCTCTGACCTACCATTCATCAATTATTTAAATATAACACCATAAAACGGTAATTTTTTTTAATGAAGGAAATTGTTAACTCTAATATATATAAAGAGGCCCTATATTTTATCTCTACTTTTTTAAATAAATTCTCAAGATTATTCAATTTACTGACTTCAACTCCAGCATATATAACGAAGTTCAAGATGGCTTGTATGGAATTGAAGATGAGACAAATTAAGTATTTATTCATATTTATTTATGATTTTGTAAAACAATTATAGTGTAAGGTTATTAAGTAACAAGTATAAGTTAAAGTTTAGGCTACAGAATGTATCTAAAAAAATATTATAAAATGTAAACATCACTGTTTTTCAATGTTTTTTGGATTATCTTCGTACGTTATATACAGCATTAGAAAAGAGTTCTTACAATTTTGTTTACATTAGTAGGGATTTGTAGGAATTCTGTAAGCGACAAACAGCTCTCCTGCTGTCTCAGTGTGTACATTAGACTTCATAAGACAGCTTAGTCTGCTTAGAGTGAGTGCGAATGTGCTATTAACATTCCATAATCTATATAAAATCTCTTTTTTCAAAAACACTGGTTATGAAAACATTTTTAAATATTAATATTTAAATTTTTGAAATTTTCTAGATTTCTTTCGTCGTTAATGTTAATTCGTAACATTTTACGTTTAACAGCGAACTTATATTGTTTGAAAGTTTCGATCAAATCAGGTTTGATACGTATCTTTTTATTTTTATTTTAAATAAAAAGGCAAACTATATATCTTTGAGACAACTATACGTTTTAACTATTGAAAGGGTAAACTTATAAGAAATGCTGAATAGGTAACATAATTTATAGAAACCTGTCTTTAAAAAATAACGAAAATATGTCAGTTTGAAAAAGGAATAGAAAAATCTTTTCAAATGGAACCTTGCTTAAGGCTAAGAAAGACGTATTTGGAATTAAAGTGCGACGAACCTGTTCAGCCTCCTCTTTATATCCTTAATGACAAGATTTTCATTTTCAATGTTATTTTTATGGCATCATTTATTCCTTCCATGCTAATTAGTTGCCGATATATCACTTTTTATTCAAAGTTATAAACGATATTAATATTTTAATACAGTTAAATTGTTATTTAAATTTATAATGAAGAACTTTTATGGCATAAATTAGAAAGATAATTATAATAAGAACTGTAACCACTTTAAGATGATAAATAAATTTTAATTGTTAAATTTGTTAGCAGCAATTCGTTTTAATAGCTTCCGACATTAAACGTGTTTAAAAAAATAATAACAACTCAATTTCTGATGAAAGATTTTTCCGTTTTTTTTTTTTATTTTAATACCAGAAAATGTTTTTATCTTGTTATAAATCTACCCATTTAGATTTTTATACGGAGAAATTGTAGGAATTTATACAGAGATTAAACAAAACATTCATCCTGAGTAGAAATCAACCGAAATTTATTGCTCTCCGTTAAGCTCCATTTGATTATTCCATTTAAGATATCAAGTTTATCTCATTAGTTAAAATATAGCTTCATTTTTGTCATTTCTGTAACATTACTTGAAATTTAGTTTCTATCCATCTTATGACCTCTTTCCTTTCCATTAAACGAAGTGAAATATGTTCGCGCCGTATATCACTTTGTTTCCATTTTAATAATACTAAATGATATTTTTCGGTCGTTTTCGACCATATCACACACATACTATATGATAAGTTTTCGATAAACAGTGTTTTCGAAACTAGTACTCAATTGAAAACACCCAACCTGGTAGAAATAAATTACTAACAAAATAAAAAAAGAAGAAGAAAAACTGCCGAGTTCTTAACACAATTTATTTCAACACGTTGAGAAATAAAGTTTATAAAACGCGAGAGTACACTGTTGAGATGACCTTTTCTTCTATATATCTTTAATAACTTGACAGATATGGGTGATCCTATCGGTAAACGTGTACTGCATCTCGCCTCTCTTTTTCCTATAGGGATACAGTTGAGAAATCAAACAGTATCTTTGGCGATAGAGAAGTGCAGTAATAAAAAAAAAGAAAAGAAACTAATCTATTTATATCAAGTTATTACTATCAAAGAAAAATCTTTAATAACTTTCGATAAAAATATTTATCAGGAATAACTTTATTAAAATTTATATTAAGTTACCGAAAATGCGAATTTATTGCTTATATCTATAGGCCTATATAGTTTATATGATATATATATATAGAGAAAATATCGTAATTTTGCTATTAAAATCCGAGCAAAAAAAAATTTATAAATTTTAAAACATGCTATAGATTTCTACTTTAATCTTTTTTTCAGAAATAAAACTGCTTGTTTATGTTTAAAACAGTATTTATAATGGTCGAAATAAGTAATAAATATACAAAAATATTTATTTATTTTTTTTATTAGTTAAGACGGTTTTATTTCACTAAACCGAAATATCTCTAATCCGGAAATGAATCTCCCTATCAGTCGGATTAATGAGTATCACTATACACGAAAGTTATAGGATAAATCCGGGTGAGATGACACACCTTTTTTTTTTGGTTACTGATAAAATTATTAATAATCATAACCAAAAACTTTTATTATTCAAAATAGTTTACAGCTTATATTTTGTTGTCATGTTATATACGTCCTCTTTTACAAGTCATATGTCAAATTTTATATATTTGGTGCAAAAATCGGGTAAGTCCAAATACATATTCTTATTCTCGAAATGTGCTTTTTTGTGACTTAACTGGTTCTAGCACCAAACCCTTCAATTGTTTTCTGAGTTTCTTAACAGTATTTAGGAAGCCCCTTTCATAACAACTCTTCCTATTTTGAGAGATTTGGCATCTATTGGAGTAGGATTCGCTCATATATTATGGTATGGGTGGTGAAAATATGGAATACTATTCCATATGGCCACGCAAAGTTCTACTAATATAATTTAAATTAACGTTTGATCCGTTAAAGTTTAAATAGACATATGTGCAGACTACTTTCTAAATTAGACTAGTGCATAAACTATTCTAAGGCTTTTTTATTTTTTCTAGTAAGCTAACACCATGCCTAAGCGAAAACCTTCATTACACAATAGAAAATGATACAAATAGTGAATAAAATAATGTTCTAAGTACATATTTATGTAATACTCTTGGAAAGTATCTGGAAGAAAATACTGTTTTTCTAATTATATGAGAAATGGAAGACTATTCCATTTTAACCCACACCTTTTGCGCTATATGGAATTTTGTATCTTTGAATATTTTAAATTGCATTATAGATATCTAAACATGGTTGCCATAGTTTATATATGTTATATGGGAATGTCCATAGAAGGTAATAACACACGAGAAACCATATAAGTTTTTAGAATTTTTTATAAATTATAAAAACAAAATGGTATTCCATAATACCTCCAGTTACTCTACTATTTTTGCTGAGTTTTGCAATATATGCAATTGTACCCATGCGGGGATTAAAACAGAAAAAAAATTCAAATTTCTAAATGTTTTATGCCAGTTTTAAACAAAAGCAAAACTTATTACTATAATTCTTTGTACCATTTTTTTAATTATCAAATGTTGGCAACACTGAATGGAAGTTACTTATCACGCAGCCATTTTATGAATACTGTATTGAATACGGCCAGCATCTATTATACATCTAATTGACTGACCCTTTTGCTGCGTTTGAGTTTGGGATCCCTGATGTAGGTATTGATTTTCATTGTATCGATTTTTAGCAGCTTATTTTAGCGGGCTTGTCGAATTTTTTTTTGTATCGAAGTTTGTTTATATAATCTCTATAAGAACAGTTAATATAAGAAGTAAAGAATTTCTTTACTTTTTTTATATTATGCAAACTAAAAAAAACTGTTTTAGTTTTAATTAAAACAGTTTAATCTTTTTAGTTTTGTTTAACTGTTTTACGTTAACCGCAACATTGGTTTACTTTGAACTGATTAGCTTCGTTAGGAGTGCGATATTCTAAATTGCATTAATTAATTAGAAATGCCATTTCTGAGAATTAATCAATGTTTTCCCAGTATACTACTGTAATTCATGAAGCTGCTCAACTATTTCCAGATACCAATATTCTATATATATAGGGTAGAGATGGAGACCGGAAGAGATGGCACACCTTTTTTTTTACTGATAAAATTATTAAAAATCATAATCAAAAACTTTTATTATTCAAAATAGCTTACATGCAACCATATGCAAAAAGTAATGCCAACATGGTTTGGTGAGATGGTTTTCATTTTGCTTAACTAATTTTTGACATTACTTTTTGCATATGGTTCCATGTTAGCTGTATAAAAGTAATAAAATAAACAATTTTTTCATTTTGCTTAACTAATTTTTAACATTACTTTTTTGCATATGGTTGCATGTAAGCTATTTTGAATGATAAAAGTTTATGATTAGAAATAATTTTATCAGTAAACAAAAAATTAGGTGCGCCATCTCTCCCGGTTTTACTCTAATTTGGATTTTAATTATATTAGAGAAAGCACATCAGGTGTCTATTCTGTTCAAACAAATGGATGGCAGTTACTGTATGCCATGCTATTATTTTAGATAAAGCACATCAGCGTCTACTCTGTTCAAACAAATGAATGGCAATTACTGTATGCATAATCATTACCACAATATCATCTTGGCTTCAGAATGTGAATATACTTAATTGGGCTGTCTCTCCCACAGCACCATCTCTCCCGGATTTATCCTACATATACTGTATATAATTTTTACATTTTTATCAATTAATTCACCGATAAAACTTCATTGAAATTACATTTTAAATCGGAAATTAAAATGAATCCAAGAATTTATTATTATTACTTTGTTTTGGAATAGATTTAGTTCTAAATGATGATAGATCTATTTTTTTTTAATTTTTAAATAATTTAAAATGTTTGCTATATATATATATAGGCATTATAAAAGTATTAGTAAGTTATATGAAAATTTTTAATCAAAATTTTATCTAAATTTTTTTTTAATAAATTAATATCTTTTTCTTATAATGATATATATATATATTATGATATGCTTACTCGGATTTACCCTATGCTTATAATGGATATCTTGCTAATTATTATTCTCTAAATATTCGAGTTTATAATGTAAACTTCAGAAATATTTTTTTCTTAATACAGAATTTATCTTACAGAAATTATTACACACATAAAAAAACTTATGCATTTCCTATATTGAAATCTTTATATGGGATTATGTTCTACAATATTTTATTTATAAGCGCAGACAGATCCTACGTGTTACACTCTTATCGACTTTCTATTATACTTCTCTTATGTCTCATTCATAAAGATTGGGTCATTACTCGCATATTATAGTTTTATATGTCAATAAATAAATATCGTATGTTTTCCTTTCGAATATCAAATTACATATAATTACTGTTGACAGATTATTAACGTGATTGAACGACAATAAAATGTCCTTCTTGTCATCCGATTCCTTTCAAAAATATTCTTTAACCTAATAGAATTATAATTCGGTTTTCGGGAAGTATAAAATTTCGAATTATTTAAGTTGAAAGTCTCGAAACTGGCTTCATGGTCCTTCACTTTAAAGTAAAAAGAGTTTCAAAAAGAATTTGTATTAAAATGTCAAAGTTATTCACTTTTACATCTCGACTGAGAATCATCTTTAATTACAGCTTTTTTAAAACAGGTTGAAGACCTCTGTTTTAAATATATCTTAGTCATAGCTTTCATAAACATGACACGACTATGATATATTAAATCATACCAACCGTGGATTTCGTGAATATTGTTGTTGTTGTTTCTTTACATTGTAAATTATAATTTTTTTAAGGGGAAAAAAATTACAGAAATATATTTATATTTCCTTCAGTCTGTCTCTCTTTGTTATCTACTTTTAGGAATCAGTACATACATCACACGTAATAAATTTTTTGTGATTCTCTAAGTTGCACAAGTGCCATTTTTCCTTTGTTGCCAACAAATTCTTTCTCTTTTCATTCTTATATCATATATTCTTCTAAACTGACCTTCGATTATTCATTCTATATTTCTAAGTCGTTTCAAAACATTTGTCACGCAGTTTCATATTCACGATGCCGAAAAGAAATTTTTGCCTCCTGGCATAATAATAAAAAAGAAAAGTTACAATAGGATGTAGCACCAGCTGTGTGAATTATTGGCCTAAATCTCCAAATCACTAAAAGAAATTTAAAGACTTTTTAATGAAACGTTTTGCATAAATCTCTCCATGCTAATTCGTCGAAGAATTAGCTTCCTACTATTCAATAAATTTTATTATTCCTTAAAAAAATTCAGGAAATTTTTGCATTATTCTCGAGATTTATAACTTTAATAAACAGTTTTAATTACTAATTTTTTTTTTTAAATTATTGAATGAAACCATTACAGATTTTAAAACTGTTCGAAGAGAAAAAAAAAAAAAATAGATTTTGAAGAAATTATAATCAGAACAGGGCACATTTTTTTCCTACCAAAAAATAAAAAAAAAATTACTAATAATAAAACCAACAAACATTTATAAAGCAAAACCTTCCGCAAATTGGAAAAGAATAGGATCGTTATTCATATGAAGGCTGTTGCTTGCAGCTTTTGGTGTTTGCGAAGGATCGATAATTTTATTTTCCAAGAAACCATTTAAGTAATGAATACAAGAAATGTCAAATTCGTTTTAACTAAGACATTTTGAATAAGTATTTTTAAATGATATTTCTAGTTTTAATGAATGTTCGGTGCAGACAAATAGAAAAACCGATTTAACTGTTTTAAATAAAACAACAATTACATTATTATTTATTCAATATAAAAATCAAAATAAATATATTTTTTTAACTATTTTGAAGTTTTGACGTTTATTAAATTATAAGAAATAACCGTAATTTTGTTAAATGAAAGCTTCAATTTATGGCGAAATGCGATATGAATGCAATGGAAGGAAATTTTAAGTTTTAATGAATTATCATTAATACTCCAACGGCAAAATAAATATTTTTTTTTTTTAACTATTTTGAAGTTTTGACGTTTATTAAATTATAAGAAATAACCGTAATTTTGTTAAATGAAAGGTTTAATTTATGGTGAAATTCGATATGAATGCAATGGAAGGAAATTTTAAGTTTTAATGAATTATCATTAATACTCCAACGTTGATGTGCATTTTAATAGTTATATTACGTGATTTTTCAGTATTTTCTTGGATAAATGATAAGTTTGATTTAGAAAACAGTTTATTGGCGAAAAAATTCGTTTCTTGCGTGTCTAATAGTGGCAACCTTTTTTGGAACTGGCACTTTTATAAAGTTCTCAGTTCATAAAACTATATCATTTCCTGTTTAGAGTAAAAATTATTTATAAATAGTTGCTTTAGAATAAAACGTACGAGTGGAAACTGTTTTTACTTAATAAAAATGTACTTTTAGATGGATTTTTATGACTTATAATCACGTTAAAGTTTAAAATTTTAAACGTTAAAAGTTAATCTAACCTCATGACTCGCTATTTAATGATTTATGGCAACATTAATATGATACGATACGATTTTACTTACTTAGGAAATTTAGTAATTTTCTGATTGCTGATAAATAAAATTTTATCAGTTGAGAGGCGAAACTTTGAGCGTACTTATGCATTTAAACTCTTCCTTCCATTTTTTTTCGTGGAGCGTTAACTGATACAAGAATTATTGATGCTAAAACATGGTATACGCATGAAGAACTTCAACAAGAGACACAATTACAGCAACTGAAACTGGACTGCTATCAATGGAAACGAAGACGAATCGGCCTGTTTATTTTGGCCTCAGCCGAGGTAGGAAAGTGTTAAGCGTTCGCACTTCATCTTTCTTGTACACTTTAGTTGAAGCGATATTTCTTCTATATATAACTACTATAGCTTTGACTGTCAAGCCAGATGGTCTGAATAGACCATTATGCATATTGAAAGGGTTAAGGTGGTATCGGAGGAATTTCCTTTGACGTTGAATGACTATTACTACCAAAAATTAATGTTCTGTTCTTGTTTCGGAAAGATTTAAAGACATCCGGTCTGATCTAAACAGCTACTAAGGATCTACAGGAACTAAATAAATTTAGTTTCAGCCTACAATAGACTCAAAATTAAACTTGTGTTATCTTAGATATCATCAACATTCTTTGGAAATAGGCCTCGGAATTTTTATTAGTTTTACACAGTTCTTTAATTAAAGACTTAAGAAGTTAAGCTAAAGGATAAATTAGAAAAAAAAAATCTTTTCCAGTTTTTTTTTTTTCAGTTCAGAAGTAAGAAAATAATGCCTGGTTTTTTTAATTAGCAGTTTTCGTTTGAGTGAGTAAGAATTCTAAACTTGTTTTATCCATATTGATTTGGCTACAATTCCTTTTTTTCTCAAAAAGGAAAAAAAAAATCATGCAGTTAAAGAGTTTATCGTTCTGAGATTCATGTAAAGTAATAATACAATTTTAATAATAATCGAGATGATCTTGAATATTAATTAAAATTCAATTTATTTTCTTATGAAATAAATTAGTTAATGGCATTTAACGTAAATATAAATAAAGAAAGGAGCCTGAAGCAACAACAAGTAGACACTACACACTATTACTTATTCATTTAAATCAGCTTAATTGAATTATAATGCTATACCAGAATGTTTTAACCAAATCTTGTTAACCAAATTATGTTTATAATCTTATATTCTGTAGATTTTTTAATGCTTACCTATCATCTGTCCTGTTTCAATAAAGAAATTAGTACAAAAGATTAGCTAGTAGAAATTTCATGTTGTTCTCAGATATTTAGCACGAAAGACCTTTTATTTTTTTGATTAATAAGCTAATATTTTGTTTACATGTCCTACATGCTCTTTTTATCGGTAAAATGTATACATGTATATACAGTACTATAGTTATCCGATCGTTACAGTTTGATAAAAAACACTTGTACGATTTTACAGAAGGAATCGAATAACTTATTCCAAACAGCAACATTTGCAGTAGAGAATATATTTTTTTGTAGTTGCATTTTCGCTTTGAATGAGTTTCCTTTTTCAAATTTGAAAATTTTATTACATGTTAAATTGAAAACTGAATCTCCTTTCAGAATCCATTCAAAAAATAATTTAAGCTAAAATAAAGAATAGATTTTTAATCTTTTATGTACGACAAAAAAAAAAAACGAAATCATAAAAATGATTTCAACTTTCAAAAATTCGATTCGAAACTTCTTTAACGTGTGACAATAGTTGGAGATTTTTTTTTATTGATTATTATTATTTCTTTTTATACGAGTGTATATAAGAGATTACATATTATTTTAATGTTTTAAAAAGTGAAAAATAAAAAAAGTAATTTAGTGTATGGTTACTGTAGCTAAACTTAAAAGTTACAAGTTAACTTGGCTTTACTTTCAGCGGTCGTTTCAGCCAAATAGTTATTCTTTATAAAGAGGCAATAACTTTCTCCTTTTCCCAAATCTCTTGAGTCGGTTAAGTGAATAAAAGAGACGTGAGACAAACATCACCGGAACCGGAAATCAATGGACAGTCGGAACGTCAGTCAACTGGGAGAAACAGAGAGAGAGAGAGAGAGAGAGAGAGCGAGAGAGATCGCGTTTTTTTTTTTGCACCTGCGTCGGAAAAACCAGTTTCCGACAACCACACCCTGTAAGACAGTCGCTTCTGCGAGAGTTGTTCGCTGGCGACGCAGACCACGCGACAGATCGCAGCGCCCCCGATTACCATTCTCCTTATAGGGCGCGCAGCGCTCAACTATTCTCATAGCATCGTCGGAGATGAGACGACCGACGTTACTCCGAGAAGCGGCAACATCGCTATGGTGACCGCTGTAGATGAAGTCCAACCATTAAAGCCAACTAATGGAACGGACGCGAGGGAAGTCAGCGATGGCTCACCAAGAATTAGAGCCAATAGAAGCCATCCTACAAAGAAATACCGTTCTAAATCGGTTATTTCTACCGATCCACAAAGTCCGTACTACACCAGCATGGGACCAGGTAGACCTGTGGAAATCGAGGAACGTCTATGTAAATCGCCAAGTGTCCCTTGTCTTCTTGGATACGATCAGTGTTCTCTCGGCCAAAAATCGTTGCAGCAGGACTACAACAAAAAACATGATGTTAAAGAAACTAAGAAGAACAATAGTGATAATAAACAAAAAGCTAATGGTGAATTGCCAGGTGTACACATCTCGCCGGATGATCCAAAAGTTGCTACAATTAGACAACATTATTATCCAGAAGGTGGATGGGGATGGGTTATATGTACCTGTGCCGTTTTAATTCATTGTATAACCAACGGTTTACACTTCACTTACGGTTTTCTCATCCTCGAAGTGCGTCGGAAATTTGGTAACGAAATTAGCATCATCGAGGCAGGTAAGTTATTCAGCTTACTCAAAGTTAACTTTTTCGATTTTTATATACAAGACGTTTAGAGGAAGAAGAAGGAAGGGGAAAAAAAAAACACATTTTCTTCACACAACGCTTGAAAAAAGACTAAAAATTCTACAAACTTTAAGTAAATTCGACTCTCGGGAGAGATCTAGTTGCCATCTCTCAAAAATAACCAGAATTAATATGAAGAAGTCGGTAATATTCGCTCACTAAACTAGTTTTATAGCTTTCTCTACGTCTAAATTAAATTCAAAATTTCGAATTTTAATTGATAAATTATGTTAGTAATTTATTTTTATATTTTATAGTTATCGTTTTAACGATAATTAAATTTAACTAAATTTTGTTTCGGGTGTCTACAAGAGAAATTAAAACATAAAATTCTCTAGGAAAACCTCAAAATTGTTTATAATTAATCCAAATTCTACTTTAAACAAATTATCGGGTTTTAAATTAAATAAAACGTCGAACCGTTAATTAAACATTCAGACTGATTCAAAACTAGAAATATTTGATAGCTTTACACTCATCAAATTTCAATTTATCTTATCTTTTTCTTATTTTTAAATTAAAGTTTATAAATTAAAAATTAATTTTCAGTATTATTTTCGAAAATACATATTCGGAAAATTATAAATTTAAGAATGGGAATGACATAAATCATCATAATTAAAACATAAATCACTGGGACGAAGATTTTAATTCGTGAGTTAAACATGCATTATAGATTTTTTTTTTTTTTTTTTTTTTTTTTTTTTTTTTTTTTTTTTTTTTTTTTTTTTTTTTTTTTTTTTGTATTGCCGAATGCTGTAAAAATAATTAAACTTAGATAACTTACTCGAAAACTGAATGAAACGATAATTTAGTTAATCGTATAAGATTTTTGTTAAAAAAATAAATAAAAATATATGATATATGACTTCGTAATTCGAGATTAAATACTTACGATTATATAAAAAAATTTTTTTTATATATATAGCATTTATCTTGTCAGAAATATCCTATCGATTGAAACGAAGAAGTTGAGCGAAAACCGGGTAAATTTACTTTGTTGTCATAGATGAAGTAAGAACTTAAAAGTTTCGAAACAGGTTCGAAAATATTTCGCTTCCAAAAGTATTCCTTTGTTTGTAATATCTATAATTATGCAAACTGCGATGAGAATGTAAGTACACATAAAATTTGGTGAGAATAATCGTAGCCATTTCTTTTTTTTATTATTATTTACATAAAAGAAGGAGTTTTATGTATCATTCACAATAGGTAATTGGTTTGCTGCCGTAAATTGGTGACGACAATGTTACTTTTACGACTACTGGATAGCTTGTACACTTAAGTTGGTAACGAAAATAAACCTAATGATATCTAAAGATAAGAATAAAACCTTTTATAAGTTTAAGTATGGCTGCATACTTACGCTTGCATAGTTTCTTGTAGTCCCTACTACATGTTTGTTGTATGCATCGTGTACGGCTTTCCGTACTCACTTCTTGGTTAACTACTAAAGTTTTAATAACTTAAAAATATCATTTAACTAATGAAAATTGGAAAAATTTTGTATCGAATTTTAAAACTAATTTAATTTATAACTTCTGCAACCTGTACATTAATAAATTAAGTTCTAGAAAAAGCCTAGCAGCTAACAAACAAGCCTATTTTAGTTCGGAAATATAATTATTTGTTTAAATAATTATAATCTGCAACAAGAATTTGTCATGATGATGAAAAATTATGTTTGAAGTAATAATATTTGATTAATAAAATGATGATAAATAATTAAACATTCTTATTGATAAATATTCAAATCGGAAAGACGTTACTGTGAACTCTAAATATTGATTATCCGAACTGCATATTGAAAAGAGAATTATATTTTGTCGAAAGAAATTCGCAAAACAAAATTTATTAATAGTTGTAACAGGACATTTTACTAATTTCTTCAATTTCATGGTGTATAACTTCAATTTTTCAAGTAAATTTCATGTTTAACTTATTTAATAGATTATGTTTTTATTTTTGAAGGAGAAAGCCATTTAATAAAGCCATTTTTTATTTTTATTTTCATGTTAAAAAGCTTATTCTCTCAAAAATAATTTTTTTATTTTAATTTTCTTCATTTACTATTTATATTTTTACTGGTAAAAATATTTAATAATTTGTTTAATGCAAACATTTTACAGTTGAAAGTTTTAAAACTCATTTTTCTTCTTTGTAACTTTCTCTATTGTCGAAATTTATATAGGCCCTATATATATATTTTTTTATTATTTCCTTTATCTGATTTGAATTATCACGATTGTCATTAAATTTAAATAAAATGAAAACTTTGTTTCTCCTGTAAATTATAGGTATGCGTTATTTTTTTTTTGTTGTTGTTGTTAGTTGTATCCTGCTTTGTAAATTTATTCATAAATGTGCGGTTAACTATAGTATATTTCACCTTATGATTACCTGTCAAAATTGGTATATACAGCAGGGTGTCGACGCATTGGTTGTCAGCACAAAGACAAGATGTTACTTCTGGACCAAACTGAATACTAAGAGAGGTTAAAGGTTCATTTCTATAGGGTTCATTTAGATGTATCTCGAAATTTTCAATTAAACTACACGACAAACTTCGCCTTAAACTTTTCCAAATTTTAAACATGCTAATTAATTAAATAGACATTAATTAAAATTAAATAATCCAAACTATTTTCGTTAATTTTATTCAACAGAATCGTAAAAAATAAAATAATTTAACGGCTTTAAGAACTTCATTAAACTTTAATCAATTTTTTTTTAATTGATTCAGTTTTATTATTTTAATATTCACTGAATTGTGTAGCAAATCATTTTAACATTCTAAAATTTTCTGTAAACTTTTTAATAAAAGGCGGGACGTTGATCTTGTTGCTCCAGATTTGGTTAGGCCCCATTCCAATCTTTTCTTTACTTAAAAATGTAGCAATTCAGCAATAATGCAGAGTAACGTCTTGTAGCGGGAGAAATATAATATGTCTTCGCTATTAAATCACAAAAAAAAAAAATTTCCTCCAAGTTAAAATGATGTCTTTCGACTACATATTTATGTGCAAGTCGTACATTATCAATAAGCAAGCTTTCCTTGAGTTTTGATATTTCTTAGTTTTAAACTTTATAATTTTCTTCGAAAATTCTGATTTATAATGTACTTAAACATTTATTTGGTTATTTTAAACATTATTTGGTATTCTTGAATTTATTTATATTCAGATGTAATACATAAGTTTCCGTATTTTTTATTATTATTTATTTTCATCTGTGATATTTCTTAAATTTCTAAAGATGGTTACAACATTAAAGTCGAGTAATAATCCCTTACGCTTTCGACAAATAAATAAATCTGTTTTTGTTACTTTAAATTATTAATTCTACAGAGAAAAGAATTTATAATTTCTACTTAAGTAAATTAAAAGTTTACATAAATACGTAAAAAAAATAAAAAAAACATGTTTTCAGAAGTTAGCAATAATTAATTATAATGTTGGTGCCATCAACTTAGACCAAAATAAATTAACATTTTGTTGTAAAAGGTTAAGAAAACTTTTGCAAGATACTTGCGCCGCAGGATATCATTTCATAATATAGAATCTCCTTTTATTACTTTTTATGGCCATTATATTAAACCGAATGTTCGAATAATTTGCTTTCTAAAATTGAAAAAGAAGAAGAAGAAGAAAAAAAAAATTATTTTAAAAGTCTTGAATAAGTTTTACGACACAGAACCCAAGAGATTGTTATATTTTTAATGTTCTCTTAAATTAAAAAGGATATTTTTAAAATATCCAAAAACTTTTATTGAATTTTTGAAAAATTTACTTTATCTTCTTATAATTCTCTAATTTAAACAAAAATAAATTTTGATAGCCATTAAGATATTAAAAAAAAAATTAATAATTTAAATCTATTCATTCAATTTTTTTTTACAGATTTATCGAGAATTAATTGTAATTTTTATAATCGATTTTGACATTTAATGATTAACTCGATTATAGCAAACCAATTAATTTACTTGTTGAATAAACCATGCGAAAGATTTAACTGCGAATATTATTATAATAATCATCACAAACTTAGAAGAAAAATGAATGTTAGCATCGGATAAGTCTAAATTAAATTTACCTTCAGGCTAGGATATTTAGCATAAGTAACAGTGATATTTATCTTAATTGATAGAAAAATTAGTCTGGACATGCAATAAAACATCGAAAGACATGATTAATTCTTATTTTCTTGTAAAGATGATCTCTGGATCTTCCCTCTTAATTCGTGTTGATATTTATGTATCACATTCTCTCAATTTTTTTTTTTATAATGAAAAAGAATTTTTACTGAGTAAATTGGATGCTGTTTTTGGCTATAAAGTTACCAATGATTTACAGGATTCAAGTAAAACAATAACATCGTAAAGCCAAGTTATCTTAGCTCATATTTTCAACCTTATGAGAACTTTTCTTTTCGCTAACTGGGCCAGATAAAGTCATAAAATTCAGCAGCTGTTATAATCGCTATAATAAAAGTTACTAATATTCAATAAAAAACATCTCAATTATTAAATAATATAAAAATAAAGTATAAATTTAAAACAGAACAGCATCATATGGGGTATGTGTATTAATAACTGTGATAAATTTTATTGAACATTAGTAGATTGATTCTCTATTAAAAACTATTGTTGTATGCACTAAATGTTTAACATACATGCTACTAAACACTCAAATTTGTTAACATATATGCGCATATGTTACTATACGCTACTAAATAGTTAAATTTAGTCGCACATATGCACATATGCTACTACATGTTACTTAATAATCAAATTTAGTAGCATAATGCTACCAAATTTAGTAACATAATACACATATGCTACTATATAAAGACTTAAATTTAATAGCATGTATGAACATGCTATCACAGGCTAACTAAATTTGGTAGCATTATGCTACTATATAAAGACTTAAATTTAATAGCATGTATGAACATGCTATCACAGGCTACTAAATTATATTTATTTACATGCTGTTTATGAGGTTATATACTTTAATATATTCAGTTTCTAAATACCTTATTTATACATATATTCAAGAAGAAAAATCGATTGTAATAAACTTAATATCTTTAAATAAGTAGGCTAATCAGTAACATGTTTTATAAATATTTATGAATTCATAGCGCATTTTGCTTAACTTTATTTTGGCCACATTATTGCCTGATCTGTTTTCGGATATTTTTCTCTCTTAATAGAAAAAGACGTTGAAAATCAATCACGTCAACCTCATTTTCTTTCAACAAGGTTTTGCTTTTCTTTGCATTAATTGATAGGTTTGTCTAAACTAGAGAGTAACCGCTTTACTAAAATAACTGGAAACTTATCGATTCTGGAGAAGAAACACACTTCTGTGAAAAAATTTTAAAGCTTATATAGCGACAAAATTAATTTCTATAACATAAGTGTCCTCTTATATGGATGGACAGTTTAAAAACTCCGTGAAGGAATCTACATTTTGAAATTTATATTTAGAGTATAAAAAAGTTAATACTTAAACTATATTCATATATATAATATTTTGTGGAGATATTTTTATTCGAGATACCGCATCATTTAAATTTTTTTTTATAATTTAAATATATTGCATCCCACTTATGATTATATTTTAAGCATCTTTGCACCTAATTACTTTCTGTGTTTTCTTTTAAATACCGAAGAAATGCCTGCCAGCCTTTCCGGCTTTATTTTTATTTTTGGTAAAGTGTATCAACTCCACAATCTATGTCTGACTCAGGATGAGTGTTCATCCTTTCCTTTCTAAGATCAGATATCCAACAATGTGTTTCTGAATCAAATACAGCAGGAAAAAGTGCAAATGGGCTATTAGATGACATAAAAGGATCAGGATAATCATCAGTATGAGGTATTAAAACAGTAGCAAAGAAATTTCTCTTAGTTATTCCTAACTCGAAAAGATTAAATTGAATATATATTATTGTCTATCGAAATTTATATTTTCCTATGGAATACAGAAAAATAAAATAATAATCTTCGGTTAATCATATTATTTAGTCATTAACATGTATCGATCTTCGGATTAGTGAACCACAAAACGTTCTAGAGCAGATTTGACCAACAAAACAATGCTTTAAACTTAACATTAACAAGATTTATAACAAAATTAATATTTCTGCATAATTTTTAAAACATTTTTCAAACATGAACCTGCAATATTTTATTTATGAAAAGAAAGTACAGCACTGTACAGTGCGTTTTGTGATATATATTTATATATATATCGATAGATCTTTATTATTGCATATTGATCAACATTATTATATATATATTAAAATTATAAATAGAAAATAAAACACTGATATTGTAAATTTTGTTCAGTTAGCATTTATTTTTTGTCCGGATAGAGAGATGTCAGTAATAATCTGTATTGCTGTGAATAGAAATATTTATCAAAACGAATAGCAACTAAATAATAAAATATTAATTATTATTTAATATTGAATAGTGAAATATTAACTATTTCTATTCAAATTTTGCAGCATTAAAAGTATACAATTTTTTCATTTTTAATCATATAAAATTAATCATAAATTTTACAAATTGGACTTTATATTAATGTTTTCCACATTGATATATTCCATCACTGTATCTATATAGGAAAGATAATATAGTAGTAGTAAAAATAAAGTAAAAAATATAATTGCCTATAAGAATCTCAGAAAAATATAACTTCGGTAGACGTCAGTACCGAAATTTTTATTAAGAGAAATTCCAATTCTGGCACTTATAGATCAATAAAAATTGATTCAGAGCATCACCCTATAATTGCAGACATGCTATCATCACCAAAGATTGTCAGGATTCAATAGGCCGTTATATCTGTGATGAACAAAGACCTCATATAGAATGATGAACATTTGGGATAGGCTGAAATTACAATATACTATGTCTCACTATGCCATGCCAAAGATGTGCAAAGAGCTACTTACTTCCTTCGAGTTTTCATATCTTTTGATATTAGATAGTCTTAAGTGTGGCCATACTTTGTTATGACCTTACATAATCTCTTTTATTGTGCTGCCTACTTTATCTTGATTTAGTACGCTTAACATCGAGAACATCAAGAAGTTACAACATCATCAGAAAATAAGTTTAAGATTTATACGTTTCTTTATTATAAAATAAAAACTTTTTTTAAAATTATTTATGTATAAATATTACTTCCCAATTTTTTTCCTTTCTAAACTCAAAAGTAAATAGATTTTCATATAAAATTTTATTGTAGATTGAACTAGATAAAAATATTTTAGTACAGAATTTTCAATTCGAAGAATGCATATATATAGGCGATATATATATATATATATGTGTAAAAATAATAAATTTTTCAGATAAATTTCTTGTTTTCGAAAGAAAAATTTATTAAAAAATATCATTTCTAATTTATGAATAACAATAGATAGAAAAGAAATATATATATATAATTTTCCAATATTTTAAAAATTAAATAAATTCTTTTTCTAGTTTCGTTTCTGTTTATCGCAGAAATTTCTATCTTTCTATGTTCCATTCTGTTGCAAATTTTCTAAGAGTTGTACCTTCTGCATTGTGAATAAAGAATGCTTGCTCTCAAAATACATTTTCTTATCATACTTATGATGTATAGCCAATAAGAATATGCATATAAATTTAAAATTTTTTTCAATCCTAGCAAAAGTTGAATATTTTTATATTTATTTACTTTTAAAAATCGAACAGAAATCACTTTCGTTTGACCTAATATCCGAAAATAATTTTTGTTTTCCCCGATTCGATATCGGAAATTTTATGCGAAGTATATAAAATTTAAATTAAATACCTAAATTCAGCTATATATATTATATATATATAAAGAATGGCTACAGAAATTGTATTTACGAAGATTTACAGTTACAGATATATTTATCTTGATTTATCGTGAAATATGTTGTTTCTGAATTTTATAAATTCCATATATTTCATGTGATCCAAATTAAAGAAAGGTTTTCTTTTCTAGAAAATTTATTAAATCATTTAGTGACACGGAAAAAAAAAAATCTTGAAGAATCGAAGAGTTATAACTCACAATCGAAAAAAAAAAGCAAGCATAAAGAAGTGAACCGTATTT
This sequence comes from Olivierus martensii, assembly GCA_000484575.1. Lineage (NCBI taxonomy): Eukaryota > Metazoa > Arthropoda > Arachnida > Scorpiones > Buthidae > Olivierus > Olivierus martensii. The sequence continues at coordinate 31,058 of AYEL01088351.1, forward strand.
AGACTTAAGCTACATTCCTGAATAACAGCTAGAAAAAAAGACGGAGAAAGGCAATAAAAAGTATTAGAAATGAATGGGAATGAGAAAACAGGTTTCATAATGCTGCAGTTTCACGGCTTACAAACAAACTAAGATATTATGTAAAATTTTTCCGATTTAATACTTTAGTTTATTTGCTTACATGTGTTTTCTCTCTTTAAGATTTTAATATAAACTCCTTGTATAAATATTAATAATATCGCAAAATTTATTCAATTTTCAACTTAAAATGTGGTTATCTTTAGCGTTATCCTGTTTACTCTTTCAATATGTCATGTATTTCATGATAGAAATAAGATATTTTAATGATTTTCATAAATATGTCTATCTTCTGCATCACATGTGACATGATAGCTACAGGGGAAATTTTAAAACTGCTTTTTTCATTAAAGAAGGGCCTGAAGAATCGGCTTCCTTTGATAAAAATGAAGTTACTTGACCCATTGGGTCATCTGTGTTTATTCTTCCATAATGAGAAAAGATAGAATTAATGGAGAACTGACGAATTTTTTTTTTTTTTTAATGGTCGAGGTAAAGATATCAGATCGCTTTCGATCAGTTATGATGAGTAATTATAAAATTATATGACAAAAGTACAAGTTTATTAAAAAATAATTATTTCCTAAGAAATTATACTGAAATTGCTCTTTCTAATAAAACTTATAAGCTCGTTTTACATATTTAAATTATTCATTAGAAGGTTTTATTGTTTATTGGCTTAGTGTGTTTCATCACGCATCACCTTACTTTTAATCTACCGTTAAGCTATAAAAATTCTAAATTTAATGGTTGGAGCTTAAAAATCAATGATCCGAGTTTGCATTTAAACCACGTTTCTTTACTGGGAAAAAAATAAAATAGGCCTAAATTATTTTTTATCTGGAAAATGTCCGAATTTACAATTAATAATTTAATTTTTAGAATAAGTTTAACCTTACTGAATGTTAAGAACTTCAGTCCGATTTTTATAATATTTACTCTAAACAACTTTCATGAGAAAAGATGATAACATTTTTAGCATTAAAACTATGTATAACTAATTAAAATTATGCTAAATCTTTATCTACAGAATTAGTTGTTAGTTGTATTATGTTAGTTCTCTTTCTGTAGAGTTAGTTGTTAGTTCTTTTTCTGTAGAGTTAAAAAAATATTATGATTTTTAATATTTCAGATTTTTTTTTTTTTCTTTTCTCGCTTTTTTTTCTGTAGAGTTAAAAAAATATTATGATTTTTGAAATTTCAGATTTTTTTTTCTTTTCACGCAAAACTTAAAGTTGTAATTTTAAAACTGAAGTATGGTGGAGAAAGATGTCCAATTGGTATCGTGTTTAACTTGGCATCGGTACACAGTACCCACATCTCTGCTATGATGGAAAGTTGACTCGTTACAATTTATGACTTGTTCGCCTCAACTGTTGCGAAATGGTACTTAGATATATTTTTTCTACCTTTTAAACCGATGGGAAAGTATTGGAAAATATCCAAATTTTCGAACACATGAGTGAATATGAAAGAACAATATTTTCCCTTTTATACTGTATACATATAAAATCTATATAGCCGTTATGGTTTTTAATCTTTAAGCTGTTTTAATTTAAACTTTATTTTATTTGCTGTAAACTATTTTTTTTCTTTTTTATTCTTAAAAGATTAATTAAAATATAGTCTATATTTAAACCTAAATTAAATTTAGATAGAGTGAAATCTGATGTTATTTCTATAGAGTGTGGATAAAAATTTTGCGTGGGTGTTGGATGAAGTGGGTTGAGTAATCAGAGGAAGAGGTAATGACAATGTTGTTGTGGGCGATATAATTACTCATTCATTTTGCATTCATTCATCGCTCATTCATTGATTTATTCATTCATTTCATCCTATCTTTACTCATGCTGGAAGGAGATATACACTTTGTGTATTGTGTGCTTTTAATACCTATACAGCTTCACTGTTTACATTAGATAGTGAATAACTCATTAAGATGGTGTAAATTTAGCGTGGGACGATTTTTCACCGCATCTCAAGTTTTTTATTTATTTTTTTTTGTGTGTGTAATAAATCTAGACTTCCGAGATTACGTTTTAACAATAGATGATCTACGATTTTTTTTTTCTTTCTATACCGTGGTGGTTATTTTTAACGTATTCAGAAGCACGTTTCGGAATGAATAACGATACTGGAAAATCATGAGTAATTTTCAATTTAGTTCCAGGAAAGTTTGTTTAATTTACTATAAATTTGTCAAATAGATTCGATGATGAACAATTGGAATCGACGACAGAAAAATAATAATAATAATTAATTAACGAAGAAGAGAATTTATTGAATAAATATTCGAATAATTACATAGAAATAAAAATTGCTAATGACAAAAATAAACACAAAATTAAAACAAGTTAGTTAATGCTATACAAACTTATTTTCACTCTTTAGAGTGAAAGTAATAAAATATTCTCCGTAAACAAAAGAAATTACTTATCATTATGAACATTAGAATCGGTGCTCTAATTCGTATAAGTTGGCCTGCTGCCATTAAAAAAGGAAAAAAAAAAAAAGACAAGTTATCACTTTGCTAATCTATACAACAGTTTCCAATACCGAATAACAATTTTTTCGTAAGAATACCGAACTTTATGTCATCCGGAAATTTCTTTTAAAATACAAGATTAGATTGGTTAAATTTAATTTTTATCGTACTGAATCCGTGAAATTATGGCTAGAAAATTTGCCGAAAGCCGATTCGATTTAGGTCAGACTAGTACATCCCTTAACGAAAGCCCCCATGTTCGTTTTTCCTAACGTTTATCAAGTCTTATATACAATATATGCTGACTCTGAAATTGGTTGGCATAATTGTACCTTGAGGGCTTTCAAATTTGGGTCATCAGACATTACGGTACGAACCTGAAACATCATTAATCATTGCCTTTAGCCACAGGTGGTGTCGACTCCCTATGTTTTACTTAGTTGATAATGGCGTCTCACTATTGGTCCACTGTTGACATATGATTCGATCGTCGTGTTTATTTTCTATCTCCTAAATTAAGATAAATAATATTACTGACAAATCTGTTATTGGTGGAAATCTTGTAATTTCAGAATGGTGTTCTAATCAACTTCTACTAATATTTTCCTCTGGAAAGCGCAACAAACATGCCACACTAAACAGCGTAAAGTTATCCTTAATGTATGTTAAAAATTAATTTATTAAAACTTAAAATGTAACAAAATTCTATTCTATGAGAAATTTAATGCTAAAATGAACAATTTTTTAATTAATTTATGATTTATAAAATATTGGAACGAATAAACAGTCTATTTATATACAAATAGTAGACTATATGAGCAAGTTTCGATGTTGCGTAACTTCTAAGAATTACATCAGATAGGGCTCTTCGATGTAATCGAACCATAAACGAAGGTAATAAGAGGTTCTGACACTATGTGAGAAGAGTAATAAATATCAAGGATGAGTTTCTCTTCGTTTTACCATATTATAACAAATGGGTAGGTGCAACGACCATCTCCAAACAGATATGAATGTAAGTATTAAGATATGCAAATGAACGAGAGCTTGTCAAACACAAACAAAAACTTTTCCTATTTGTAATAGTCAAGATTTGCATATAAATTTATTAAATTCGATTAGAATTTCTCCTTCTAAAAATAAACTACTCCACATCACTAATTCTGATACAAGTAGTTAATTTGACTTTACGAAAGTCGCTTTTAATGTATTCTCTGCTTCAGATAAAAGCATTTTAATTTTAAATTAAAAATATCTACGGTTAGTTTGATTCCGTTTAATGATATTAGTTTCTTTAATCAACTCTTTCATTAAAATCTGATAAAATTTTAAGATAATATCACGAGATGATCTCCATTTTAAATCATTACTCTACGAATGTTATCAGGTAGAAAATTTATTGATGCGGCTTTAATAAAAAAAAAAAGATAGGACTGCGTATCAATTATAAAGATCTAACTTGCTGTTATACACTATTAATGAATGTTTTCTCTAATTTATTTGCCTTTGTATTGTCTTGATGGGTAAAACCTTCTTCGTTAGCAGTTAAAGCTTAAATGATACTGTCAAAGTGAGTCGAAAGATAATTCGTTCCACAATCTAAACTGCGTCAAAGAACAATTGTTACGCGATAATACATATAAATACATAACATTTTTTTTTAATATAAAATCAACTTAATAATACCAGATGCGAAAGAGTTCACGCCCAAGCATTCGATTCTCGCCTATAGCAATTTGATAAATAGGCGATTTTGGTAGCAATTTTATGATCCATTGTATGAAGTATGGTCTCTACGTGTTGTGACAATTAACCCCTCTCTATACGGTCATACCGCCATTATAATTATGTATCTGAGTTATACATTAATCACTGAAGTCAGTAATTTAGTAGAAGCAAGAATCTGGCTCCCTATAATTGAACGACCATCATTCTATGAAATAATACACTTCACTTATGTCTGAATGGGTATGCGCACATATTTTAGTTATAATATGCTATCTTATATACAAATAGCGGATTTTTATCTGTAAATATCACTAGAATTATACGTAAAATTATAAGGATATTACAATGACTTAATACTTCCAGAACGACCTTGATGGTTACAGTGATCTGTTATAGCCGAGGCATCAAGGTCACAGGAAAAATAAATTCCAAAAATAACTCATAAAATTTTAAATAGACGATTTAAGGCAACAATTAAACAATCCAATGCAACCAGTGCAGTGGCGTAATAAATGCTGGTTGATGAAACAAGAGAAACAGTTTCTTCACTTCAATTGAGGTCGCGCCATAATCTGGGGGAAAAAAATTAAACGAAAATATTAAGTAAACTGGAAACAAACGGGAGTGAATATGCTATAAGTTAACTGTAATTGGGATAGTTTACAAACGGTTGACATTACTCATAAGACCAACATGCTTTGGAAGCTGTAAAACTGTCAATGTAATGTTAATAGTAATCTATCATCGTAATAACTTCTCGATCGTCGACCCATAACTTGTCCTTTTATTTATAACGATAATAATAGATGCCTATGCTAAGACGACTATGAAGACAAGTCTAAGATGATGAGCAAGTCAACGACAAATATGCAGTACAACGTCAACGTATTATTTTAAAACGCAACAACTTTATAGCCATTTTTTCTTTTGTTCTTTTTTTTAAATTACAAATTATGTGGCATTAATCATTCATGCTATTTTAATAAATGATTATTTTACAAAACAGAAGTGTAACAGTTTATTAATAATAAATACGTAACTGTGCCGACAGCTTTTAAATATTATTATTATTAACGACTATTTATTTTGTACAATATCTTCTTAGAAAATTCTTGATAATCTTCAAATACAGTTAATAGATTCCACAAAGTAAAAAAAAAAAAACAAATTTCTTTTTGCTTCTAATGATAATTATCAACAATACTATACTTGTTCAAGTCTTGTTAATATTGTCAATAATGAATGATGATGGCCATTATGGTGATGTCTTCTTGATTGAAAACTTTATCATCATAAATTTGGATTAAAACTAAGAACTTTCGAACAATTTATTTCACTCGCGATATGAATTACATTTACCTGTACAGGTTATGAATGTCTGGTTATTACGTAAGGATTTATTCGAGCAGTGCAAAAGGAAAAGATTTGGAAGAGTTACAGAAAGAGTTATCTTCATTCCATTCTTCTGCACAGCTTATCGTCTTTCTCTTCCATCATCTTTCTGCCAGTTTCTCTCACTCGGGCCATTGACCTAACGGTCCGTTTATTCCAATGACACCTGTGATTCTATGCTTGACTTTAGTGTCTTCTTTGTTCTCTCTCTTATTTGCTTGTCCAACTTAGTACGCACCTGCAACAATGACTGAACGATCTTTCCTTCGACTGAAAGTATAGGCTGCATTAAGCTCTGTCAAGAGTATGACTGTAATTGGTTCAGTTCTTACCACTCACGATTTTGAATGATTAATGTGTTCGAAGGGGAATTTTGTTTAAACTCTTCTTATGCATTTTTTTTTTAATCTCATTTAATATTACTAATGCTAACTACATAGATAAATTTCTATTCTTTGCATTTAATGTAATAATAATTTTTAAATTCCGCGAAAAATAGATAATTATTTCTGTAGAAGTTTGATAGAAATATTTCTAAAGTAACAAAAAAAAAAATACATAACTAAAATTAATCTCTTCATTAAGCAATCTTTCGAATGATAACATCGATAAATCTCATTATACAGATTTTTACAACGATATCTTCCTTATATAGGTTAATGTGGATAAAATTTCTATTTTTGTTAAACATCTAGAGAAAACTTTGCTACAAAAGTGAACATAAGATAAATATTGTTTGTAAAAAGTTTTTGGTTAAAAGTTAATTTCAAAATCGATATATTTTATTAAAATACGATACGGTATACTTCAATATTTACAATATATTGCCATAGAGAGAGAGAGAGAGAAGGTAAAAAAAGTGAGTGGGCCTTCGTGAGTAATCATCGTGGGCGACACGGAAAATGCAGGTCTTTCTTCAGTTAAATCAAACAACGATGTTGTCTCGGAATTCCACTACCTCTTTTGTTGTTTAATTCGAACAAGTCGCGTGGGTTGTCTTTTGTCGGCAGCCATGCTGGTTTCCTGAATAGAAAAGAAGCAATTGGATTATCATCAGGAGGGCGATTTACATGAAAAGAGAAAAGAAATTATTATTGATTAGTTTGGATATGTAGAAGTTTATCTTAGTTTACATTTGTTGCGTTCTGTTTCTGAATTCTTTAAATTCAAAAAAAAAAATAATAATAAAATAAATTTAATTACGTATTCAAGAAAGTGTATTTCTAGTTTACATCTTATAAATTTTTAATTGCCGAGTTTAGAAAGTTAATTTTTTTTTTTGTATTTGATATTATTTTCTAACCGTAAATCTAATATAGGTATTTTTTTTTCTATTTATATGATTTCTATACAAGTGATTAATTTATGCAGTTTTTACAAACGTATAAATTTGAAATCAGATGTAGGCTCCACGTGATGAATCTATCAAAATTTTAAAGTATAAGGATACTCGATAAATATAAAATTTCACATTTTTGAGTTTGTTGTAATGTTGTTACTAGTTAGCAGGTGAATAACATAGAATTCGTTTTCCACCTGAAAAATCCGGGATCGTTTTGATATCTCTAGATATTTTAGAAGAATCCGAACCCACCTGTCGATCTTCATCATTCACATACTGAGCCGATTCATCACGAGTGTGAGAGGTTCGTGATGGACTGAATAGCAACTCTTAGTGATCAACAATTGGATAGCAGCATAAAATAGAAATCTATATTATAATAAACAAATTAATATTATCGATGTTGAGTTATTTCAGTCAGTAAATAAAAAAAAAAAAAGCCGGAAGACATTAAACTTGCTATTTTTCGATGATGTTTTCCTAAATGTTGAACCGAATTTGGCTTTAGAATTTATTGATTTAAATATTCTTCTTAATTAAAAAATGCAAAGAATACCATAATGAACTAAAGTCTTAGTTCTAGAAAAGATTGTTCAAAATGATCTAATTTAGAGGAAAATAGCCCATCAAATTTGTGTTGATATAAATAAATTTATGTCAGTTTTTTTTATTTGAAAGTTTTTATGCTATCGAATCAATTCGAGAGGCATTAGCTGCTTAGTTAGATGGTAATCACTCATCATGGCATCTGAAAGAATGAAGAATAGAGATCACATTCGAACCAGAATCATTTGAAAAAATGAGGGATGGGAATAGATTCCAAATCTTTCAAACAGAAAAGGAGAGCTGTTTATTTCCCAGCTGAGAGAATGAAAACATAAATTTTTTATTGCTTTTAATTTCTTTACCAAATTACTCCATTAAGAACGTTATAAATTATTATGCGTTATAACTTTTATTAATATAATAATACTGTATATCAAAATTAAAGAATAAAATGATGATTTAGGAAAAATATATATAATTAACATTGCATAATGATCATCCGGTTAACTCTAATTCTATTTGCATGCCCAAGCTTAAATCTTTAATAAGATACAATTAATATCGATTCATTGATTCAGATTCATCTATATTAATCATAAATTTAATCATTATCTTATAAAAAGTATAAATCGTCAGTTATAATTAATTATTATTTAATTTTCAAAAGAAATCTACTGAAATTGAAGATGCATTATCACATTCAAAGTGATAAAGAAAAATATTATTCTTCTCACGCTTGTTTTTTTATAAAATATGAATTATTATCTGTGATTCTACAAACTGTAAACATATAAATAAAAAATATGTACTTATATTTTTTTTATTTTTCTACAAATTTGTAAATTTTCATTGATGTTGCAAAATATTTTTAGGTTTTATAGTAATTTTCAAATTACTTTCATTGTATAAAAAGAAAATTAAGTGATAATGTTAAATTTGATTTCTTAAGCTAATGTTGATAATTCAAAGTTTTTCGATATTTTGAATATTTGCAAATTTTTGTACAGAACATTCATTAAATATATCTTCTATGTGTAACTTTCATAAAGACGTAACTAGTTAACTAGAGGTTATGCATTGTCGATAAAGCATTTCTATATGAATTATTCCAAGAACAAATAACTTCAAATATAATAAAATAAAATGAATTATGTTTTCTTGTTTGAAATATTTAAACTTCGTCGCTTCACTGCATTCAACAGTATCGCATTGTCTATCAGAATGCTCGAATTTTCGATGGAATCTTCCAACCAGATAAGAATCAATGATCGCATTCAGACTCTCTGGAAAATGGAAGTCGTGGGATTCGGTTCTGGATTTCTTATCAAAAAACCGAAATTCTTCCCATTTCCAATCTCATAACAACATCATAATGTATCAGTAAAAGAATTTAATGGATTTATTTCATTTTATTTTGTCCTAACTTTGGATTATTTATTTAAATTAATCCACTGTAAAATCTGATAACCTCAACTGCATTTAAATGCATAAATACAGTTGTTTATATTTAACTTGTAAATTTTAACATATATTATATTATTCTTATATTAAGAGCATTAATATTAGTTAATAAATAATATAAATTCTTTTATTTTAAGCTCATTATAATACAATTTACGAATTTGTATATATAAAATATTTATCAATCGGTACTAATTTCTGTAATCCCTGTTTTCAATGGGATTATTTAACAGTTTATTTATTACAAAAAGCATTTCTTTGATAACAGATGATAAACAATACTTACATTCTCATGGGAGTGAGCCACATAATTCAAAAAATTGGCCGTACAGTATTCTCATTATTACTTAGAAAATATTAAGAGTTTATTATCTAATTTATATAAAAATAATATTATAGATTGAAATTATAAAATAATCGGAAGCTTTATAATTGCACTTGCTTCTTTTCTATGATTTTCAGTTTTAATTCTTTATCTTTGAATTTAAGCTATCAGATATGTTCGCAAAAATTTTCACTATATAGAATGTGACTGATTCAATATTATTTTATATATTTTAAATATTCATAATTTAGTTAAAATCGGAAATTTATTGATAATGTATGTCAATAGAATTGTTGCTAAATTAAAATTGCGAGGTTTGTGTTATCTAGTATTGTAACTCTATCCAAGTTTCTATTTTCTATGTTAAAGATTCGTTTCATAAAATCATCAATTCTCGATTTCATGTTTGTGGCAGATGTGATCAATGGAAGATTTTCGAATTGCATTTATCGATATTATCTTTACAATAATATGATATAAACTTAAATTATTATTGATTAATATATAATGATAAGTATTTCCTATTATAATATTCGATCATGTTAATTTACAGTTGCACTCTCTCATAGCTTCCAGTTGTTTATATAGTATTCTCTTTCTGATATGCATCAAATTTCTCTTAAGTTAGAATTTTTAAAGTCTGTCTGTCGTCTCAAATCATATAAAATTTATAAATTGATGATACATCTGACTAGAAAAACTGGATTTCCAATCGGTCGTATTGCTTCTTTCTTCTTTATTATGAAGGTTATGATCTCGTCCTTTTTCAAGCTTCTAAGAATATACTATAACTTCTTTTTCTCGACTGCACTACTCCATAATTTGATTTTCTAGTTGCCGACCGAATAATATCTATTCATATGACTTTTCAACATCATCTGAGCTCTAAAATTATAGCATACAATTACGAGATACTCAACCCACGGTTTACTACCGATAATTTAAATTCTATCATGATGATATTGGACATTATGTGTTGTCTACTAGTATATTGGTCCAATTATATTGAATTTCGGATTATGTTATAATTTCGTTTAATAAAATTTTTACTAAATTATTCACATGTGAGATGCTGTATTTGAGAATTTTAAAAATGAACCTATCTTGTCTTTATTCTTAAATTTTGTCTTTAATAATCCTAAAATTTGATATAGCATATTCTCATAAAATATTTCAACAACATTTTCACTTGAATTTTATGAAATTCAATCCAAAAAGTTTTCAATTTACATATTTTTAACAAGAAAATCATAATAAAAATTAACTCGTAAACATTGTTATCGGCTATGAGACAAACCTCAACATTTTTCATTTATTTAATTAAAAAAAGTATTTACTCATGAAAATATTGCTATTTATACTTGGAAACATATTTTAAACCAAGAAGAAACTGAAATTTAATAACCGTAAATTAACTTGTGATAGTTACTATGCATTCGTATCAATTACAGTTTTCTAACATAACCAATGTATCTTACAAGTAACTCCTTGTCAGTGGCTAAGTAAAATACTTATATAAAATATTTATATATATATTTATTATTCGCTAATTAAAATAAATTAATTTCTTCGATAACCGAAACACAACTATAAATATCTATCTAAAGATTTACATAACTACACGTAAAAATTATCAGATATTCTTCACTCGCTATATTTAGTAACAAGGAATCAATTCTTTTTAGTTTGTACTGATCTTTACTGTTGCTATTTTTATATATAAAAGCTAAAAATAAACAACGCATCCGCTTCATTAAAAATTACGTTAAAAATCGATAATGTGAAGTAATCCGTTATAATGAAGTATAAAATTAAAATAAAAGAATAATATATAATTTTGAGAATAAGTTTTCTATGTTTTCGATGCACCTTATTATATACGATTTGTTCATTTTAATCGAAAACTGTTTTAAATTTAATATAAAGTTATCTAATTGTTACTTGATTTACCAACTGTTTTTGAATATTTGGCTTTATTTTAATATTGTAATAAACTGATATGAGGATCATAATATAGTAGATTGCATTGACGACATCTATTGATTACTTCAATATCTTGGAGTTGTTTATTTATTTAAAACTGTCTAGAAAATTGCATTAAATTTCTAGATATATTTAACTCTGGCATTCTTTCTTACCGTAACTGAGAGACTGAATATTCGAAGATTTAATTAACTTCAGAAAAAACTTTCTTTATTATTATTTTCTTTAACTAAAATCGATATGAAATGCTTAAACATTTCAACTTAGCAATGATCGTCTCATTTAAATATTTTTACAATTGTTTCAAACTTACTCATCATTAAAAATTTTTAACTTAATCCATGTGTAAGGCAATAATGAGTATAATTAGTATTTTTACAGTTTAGGTGGAAGATAAAAATTTATTTTCTCACTATTTTTGAATGTAAAATAAGCGAAACAAATTGTTTTTCTTATATAAATATGGTACGAAGAATTGGTCATCCAGAAATATAAAAACTATTTAAATAAAAGAAAATGGATTTTCCGTATAAAACGTTGAAGAATATTTTATTGATGATGAAAAGCTTTTTAAATTTAATATTGCAAGCAGCGAATGCTAACAAAATGTATTCTTTTTTTTATATATATATTAATTTTGTTTTGTGTTTTAAGTACCACACATTTGTACTTTTTCAAAAATTACATTTGCTTTATATAAAAATCCAATTGATAGAAAACAATTTTATTTTTTATTTAGGTAATAAGAAATATTTTAATTTAAAAATAATCTATATGTTAAAATATTTTCTAGGATTTCCGGAATTTTTCGAAGCAATATTTAAATTTCAGACTATCCTCCTGTGATTTATTATGAATTTATTAATATAATGGATTATAATTAAAATCAAAAATATTAATAAAATTTATTATAATAATGATATAACGCTAAGAATTCGTAGTAATTATAAAATACACTTTATATTAATATTTTATATTTTTTTATTGCATTTTAATACTAAAATAAAGTTTTGTTTAACCGATATAACACATCTGCCGAAGTGAAATAAGTTTTTCTTCTTATAAATAAACATTTATAAACATTTGCTTTGTTTGTATTTATCTTTAACAATAGGCCTACTAGTGAATTAAAACAACAATAGTAAATATAAATATTATAAAATAGAATTATTTGACTAAATCTGCATGCTATATTCTAAGGAGAAAACAGCAATTTTGCGTCTAAAAAAACCAAAATGGATTTGAGAATCGGAAACAAATATCGTTTGGGAAGAAAGATTGGTAATGGATCATTTGGCCAAGTTTACATGGGCATCAACATTTTGAAAGGAGAAGAAGTTGCAATAAAACTAGAGAGCATTAACAGCAAACGTTCTCAGCTATATATCGAAAGCAAATTTTATAAAATGTCTAAGGATATCCTGGGATTTCCTTCTTTGAAATGGTCTGGAACTGAAGGAGATTTCTATGTACTGGTAATGGAACTATTGGGTCCGAGTCTAGAAGATTTATTCGAATATTGCAATAATACTTTTTCGTTAAAGACCACTCTGATGTTGGGACAGCAAATGCTGAGTAGAATCGAATCCATTCACAGCATGAATTTCATCCATCGCGATATTAAACCTGATAATTTTTTAATGGGATTAGGTAAAAATAGACACATAGTTTACATAGTTGACTTCGGTTTAGCCAAGAGATATAAAGATATTAATACAAACAAGCATATCCCGTATAAAGACGGCAAGAGTCTGACTGGAACAGCAAGATACGCTAGCATTAACACTCACAGAGGAATAGAACAAAGTCGCAGAGATGATCTAGAATCTCTGGGTTACGTCATGTTATATTTTATCAAAGGTGCTCTTCCGTGGCAAGGAATAAAAGCTGACAATAAACAACAGAAGTACGAAAGAATTTCTAAGAAGAAGATATTTTGCACCATCGAAGAATTATGCCAAGATCTTCCGAAACAGTTTGCTTTTTATCTGCAATATTGTCGAGATTTAAAATTTGAAGAGAAACCGAATTATAATTATCTAAAACAACTTTTGAGTAATCTTTACACTGAATGCGGTTTCGAAAACGATACAAATTACGATTGGACTTTGATGAAATTTAACGAAATACCTCCATACAAAAATCAAATGGTTGAGAGATTCTGTAACTAAAGTTCCTAATACTTCCAATATGAAAATTGCGAAAATCTGAAAACATTAACTTATATGCAGAAATCTATATTAATAAAATTTTCATACTACTTTTAACAAGTTTTTTTTTGTTTCCTAAATTTTCATTTTTTTCATGTTTATTATGAAGCATCAGTAACAGAACCGAGATTTGATTAAAAACATAAATTCCACATTAAATTTCATTTATAGCAATTAAACTTTTCCTTTTTTTATGTTAAACCACTTTCTTGGATTCTATATATAACCACATCTTAATTTAAAATTTTATCTGAAGCATCACTAAACAGAACTATTAAACTTCAGCAGAGATCGATTTAATAGCCTACTTTCTAAACAATTTTAAATTACTGTTGATAGTAAAATGAACCTTAATGGTTAATCTGCATTTAATGGTAAAATTTTCAGAGTTAACTTATTTATGATATTTTTAAAAGTACGTTTATTATGTTTAAGCGAATTTTAATAAATTTTTCAAGAATATATGACATATTCTAAATAATGAAGTGAGCAATAAAAATAAAATTGTTAAAGTTTGCCAGCAAAATCATATCGAAAATCATGCGATATTATGAAAAAATCTTTCCACGAATTTTATTGAAAATAATAAAAATCGATTTTTACGATTTCTCGAGAAAATGTAGTCAAAATTGGCGTTTAAAAAAAAAAATCGATCACGTAACGGAAATATGATTTTAATATAGGACTAATGCAATCTGATTTTTGCTTTCCAACTATAAGTTTTAATGGCTTATAGATCTATTTATTGGAACCATTTTCTTACTCTGCAACTATCCACGAATTCGACTTTATCGCTGATAAAAAAAAAACGAGAGCACTATCGAAGTTATTATTTTTCTATTCAGAAATAAAGTCAGATTTTAAAAATTAAAACGTGAAATGTTTATATTATGTCCATAATTCGTTTCTTTATTAAGTTTCATCAGTTATATATTGTTGATATCTAACAGAGATTTTTAAATTCGTCTAGAAAGTTTTCGAGAAAAGATTCAGTATTCCCTCCCACAAATCCAATAGAATGGGATTTTTACTGCAGATATTGACAAGATGTTATATTATATATAATCTTCTTTAGCCTACATCCAAATTTTTTAAAGGGAAGAATGTATTTTTTGGTATATTTTTTTCAATTCAAACAAATTTATAGAAATTTATAGATGAACGAATCTTTCCAAATACTATTGAGGTTAAAAATAAGCTTATATATATAAAAAACGATGATGAAGAATAATAATCTATGATATTGTAAAACTTTTAGCTAAAATTATATATAATAATCAAAAAAAAAAATTCTGTAAATGTCTATAATTCAGCGAACTTTCTACCAATTTTTTTTTTTTTAACTCGCTTCACTTTATGGAATAATGAATTTATTTATGACGATAATGGGAGAATAGGCCTATAACTTATGTTACTTATTTATTTATGTGTCCATGTTTTAACAGAGAAAAAAAATTATAAGTAACTGACTAAACTGAATCAAATACTGTATTAGAAATTTAACAAGATATTAAATTTTCATCACTAACGATACAGCCTAGTGAAGAAGGAGAAAACAGAAATGAATAATTTATTTATTATTTGTCATCTCTTAAAAATGAATTGTGTTTAATTGTATCAAATGATTTTATAAAACTCGTAAAATATCAACAAAAACACGCCTTTCCGTTAATAAATTTAATAAAAAAAAAGAATCATTAATAAGAAAATGTGAATTTGGAATATAAATATTTTAGATATTGAAACAGTATTTTATTTTCCATGAAAATAAAACAATAAAAATTCTGAAATGAATCTTTACTCCCTGTTGTTATATCATCCTGTGACTTTGCTATCTACTTGCTGTAGTATAATATTTATTTAAAAAAATAAAACATATATCAAAGAAAAAAAAAATAATGAAAACACCTCATCCCTGATTGAATCAGATTACTTCATGAATTATTTTAATGATGCATTGTTGTTTTATCATTTTAATGTTAGTATATAAATCAGCAGTTTATGCATTTTCAGTTCGTACTTAATAATGTAGTGATTTATTAACCTTATTTAATGGGATTGTAATGTAGAAACCTATCTACTTATTAGAAAAAAAAAAAAGATAAATGTGTTTAATTAATTAGTTACAATTTAGATTTATTAGAATGCCCGCACATAGTGCTTTCAAACTATGTACGAATGCAAGTTTTTGTTCGTATAGTATTCTATAAATAAATATTTAAAAGTGGATTTACAAATACGTGACGATCGGTTTAGTGGGTCGAGGAACCACCCCAAAATTCAAGAAATGTTCTAATTGCTATAAGGGCATCATTAGGCTGAATGCTGACACCATTGGGGCGTCAGTTGGGGTGAGGTATAATGACAAAGCCTGCAGGTGTTGCTCGCTTCGAGTGCATGTTAGACGTTTTGAATCTGCCGAAATGGGACGAGCTATTTTTTTATCTTATTTTCTTTCATTCTTTGCTATAATAGTTGGCGTTTGTAGGCGATGACCTACTTCTGCGATTGTTTTTTTTTTATAATCTAATCTTAAAGGTCGTGCGAAGATCGATCATCGAAATAAAAAAAAATCAAATAATATTCTCTTATATATTTGATTCCGGTAGACTTATTATAGCCTCTCTGAATCTCATTAAATGCCTCTTTATCAAATGCAAATTTAACTTCGATTCTATTAATAATTGTAACTTTATGGCATATAAAGTTACTGAAATCATTTTATATCTCGTAAAATATTAATGAATGAAGAAACGAGCATACTTTATAACTGTACTATCAAATAACATGGTGTTTTTTTTTTTTATTATTAATCTGGTATCAAATTTAACGCTAAAACGTTCGAAATTTAATACAACGATCAAAGTCATTCGTCGATTTGATCGCTTTATATTGTGCTCATTAAAACTATATACAAGTAAAGTGACTAAATTTTCGTTTATTAAATTTGTATTGCCTGTAAATATTAATTTTTATTTAAATATAGAATAACTCATTCGTATTTTATTTTAAAAATGAAAGAATAAACAGGCATTTCTAAGCATATGGCATCAAAGATAAGGAGGAATAACTGGCATGCTTAAAATGTATTATTAACTCTGAATGTTAGACTAATGATGATAAAAATAAACTAAATATGAATTCTATGGATAAAACTCAAATTTCGTTTTTATAAAATTTTCATGTAATTTTATATTCATTTTATTTAATCTTCATGATATGTAAATGCTTATTAAAATTAATTTTATATTTACAATCAAAACAATTACTTAAAGTTTGTTTTTTTTTCACATTTTTCTTTCACTTTTGTATCCTAACATAAATCTTAAATGTGATCCAAATATGTGATAGAAAATATTGCAAGTCATACTAAAAAAATATATATATATCGTTGAATTTTTTATTTATTCTCACCCATCTAATTATATATATATATAAATTCATTGGATCTATATTAAAGTAAAAAAAAAATTGTTACATAAATACAGTAGTCGGCATTATATCTCCTCTTATATGCATACAATATTGTTGGCGAAACTGTTTCAAACCCAAACAATATTATCGGTTTAGCATCGGTATGTGGCATGGGTACAATTTACACATGAATGATAGTACCAAATAGGTGATTCATTATAAAGCAGACAGAAATATGTCACTTCTGCAGTATAATTATACCAATGACAACATAACTCTTCTCCATTAATTCGGCTCCTGTCAAATTATATTGCCTTTAATGTGCATTATGATGGATTTTTAAAAAAAAAGTTATGAAATTCCCAGAAATTTTTATCATTTCAAAATTTCTCTTTTCGGTATACATTTCCACATAATTTTTAAATAAAAACAATTGAATAATGGTTAGAAAAGTCATTAAGGTCACCCCGAAACCTTTCGTAAAAGGTGTGAACGTACTCCACCCGTTATATATGAAGAAATTTATTATAAAATATGAGCATAAAATTCTATGTGTGAAGACGAAGAATCTGTATTATAAAAGCATCGAATGCACCTTACACATTTCGTTTAAATTATGAAACTTATACTCTATGTGTGTATTATTATTCTTATCTATGTAACACCCCCAGGCTCGCAATGGACTCCTATTTCATTTCGCAAGATCTAGCACCTCACAGGTGGTAAATAAACAGGTTTATGTATATCATAATATATCTTGTTCACCGTCCGATCGGATATATACCTAGCATATTCTTGTTTTTTATAAAAATTAACTTACATTGGTTTTAGCTGTTTGATGGAGAAAAAACATAAATAAACAAGATGTTTGACCGTTTAATGTCTTGTTTGAAACTATTCCGATAACCCCCTTGATATCTACCAAAACTCGTTTTAAATTTTAAATAGAATTAAAATATGCAATAGTCTAATAATAGACTAAT
Source organism: Olivierus martensii (assembly GCA_000484575.1). Taxonomy (NCBI): domain Eukaryota; kingdom Metazoa; phylum Arthropoda; class Arachnida; order Scorpiones; family Buthidae; genus Olivierus; species Olivierus martensii. Next base: position 49,005 of record AYEL01088351.1, read on the forward strand.
TATTTGAAAATTTACATAAATTGATTCTGAAATATTAAGTTATGCTAACGTTCGGTTAATTAACGCTTTAACACAACTGAAAACGAAAAAAAAAAATAACTGGAGACAACTTTGAAGGATTCTTTTTTCGCGCTTTCTTTAGAATCATAAAAAAAAAATCCAATTAAATTGTCTGACTTGCATACCTGTATTTAGCGTTGTATAAACTTCTAAAATTACAAGTTCAACTCCTCTTCTGTTGTTGACGAATTAAATAAATATTTATAAACTCATTTTGATCACAACGGAACGTATATAAAATAAATTTAAGCGCATTTTTGTGGTAAATATCGGTAAAAAATTTCGATGCGTGAACAACATATTTAAAAAAAAAATTAATTCTTAAAGAAATTCGATCCTTTTCTCCACCTACGGTAACGGAGATTTACGCTGATTTTTTTGGAGTATGTGTCGTTATGTCTAGTTTATTGCTTTCTGTCTTAATGAATAGTGGAGAGTCGGTTTGTCATTGGACAAAAGTGTTCAGGGTATGTTTACAGCAAAGGATCTATATCGCCAAATCTTATCAGCCACACCCCTTTCTGACCACCTCATCGAGACAGCAGAAAGATTTACAGCCAATTGAGATCGTAAAAACAGAGTTGACTGGCTTCTACGGAGATCGGATTTATAACGATCAAGCTCCCGATGGAAAGATCTTATGGGTATGAGGTCTACGATTATAATTTAGGAGGCGTTTGGGAACACTCAATTTTTACTGGATTTCGGAATGGAACAATTAGTTTCTACTTGTGATTCTGTGCAAATGTTTGTAATATATATATTTTTGATGTCGTAACAAAATTATTTCAATTATTTTTTAAGATTCGCACAAAATAATTTGTTTTAAATTATTAACGATTAAATTTTGAGTGTAATCTCCACCTACGTATAGTAGTAAATAAGGGCAGTTACAATTATCAAAAGAAGGCAAAAACGTAGGTGTCGAAGTTAAATCATGAGTCAGATTAATCACATACAGAAAAAGAATCGGGCCTCGAGGGACAAAGAGATTGTATAAAGATCTACCAGATGTCCTAGGAGTGTGTTTATTTGTATCTATGTCACAACGACTAGCTCTGGGATATAGTCGTGGTAATTCTAATTATCAACAGAAATCAATATCTCAGCTGCAAAAACAGCAACGAAATAAACTTTTTTGTTTTTGTTATTTTTTTTTTCAAACGGCAACATCGAAAATGATGACATATAGACCTATTTTATGACCGAAATGAAGATAGATCTGACTAGTGAATGATTGTCAATGGTCAAAAAATGGAATGAAAATTTTCTCTTTTCTCTACAAAGAAATCCGGTTGTTGAAGTTTAAATCGAAATCGATGTCGAAAACTAAACATTTGTAATCTTAAATTACATCAAAATGTTTACATCCTATTGATCCTGTCAGAATATCAATATTGGTTGAAATCTTAAGATGCAATTTATCATGCACAATAAAAAAAAAAAAATACATATTTAAAAATTTAAACAAATTTTTTTTAATTTACAGATTAATCTCTCTTATTGATTAATCATCGTCTAACAGTAATTGTATTATAAATGGTAGGAAATATTAATTAAATAAGTTTAATGAACTTTGTATTATGGAATAAATTGATTTAAACTTTTATTTAATTGATAATAAAGTTTGTTTTCTATATTGAGTCAAATATAAAAAGAATTTTAAAACTCGTAAACTCTTATGAATAAAAAAAAAAATGTATTTTAAATAGCTGAATACTAAATTTTTAGCGTGGGTATAACTTATAGGTGACACTAAATATATAAGGTCCTATTGCATTAATATTTATGAAGCATCCTTACAAATGACCTATTTTGTAAGGTAGATTCGATAACATCTAAAGAAAACATAAAAATGCTTCAGAAAAATTTTCGGAAAGATAAAATTAATTTAATTAATTTTCTTTTGTAAGTTTTAAAATGATAAATTGCAAAATTTTGTAAACTTAAATTATATTTTTAATTTATTTTTTATTTTTAATTTTTTTTTTTTTCTGCAGTTTCGTTAGGAGCTATGTCAACTTCGGTGACATTATTTTTATCGCCTGTGATCTTTGCCGTGTGTCGAAGAAAAAGTACCAGATTGCTTGCTGTTTTAGGAGGTTTGGTGACTACGTTGGGATATCTTTTCACATCTTTTGCTTCTCAGTTTCATCAGCTGTACTTCAGTTATGGTATTGTAGTTGGATGTGGAGTCAGCATGGTAAGAGATACTTCAACCATCATGGTCGGACAATATTTCAAGAGGAAAAGAGAGCTTGTAGAAATTATTGTCTTCGCTGGAATGGGTATTGGAATGGCTCTCATGCCCATATTTGTTTCAAGAACTATCAAGTAAGCACAGTATAATTTTGTATGATCAATTTACTAACTCAACAAGGAAGAATCACGATGAATCTTTAACATAACGACGCTATATGAATTTATTTTTAAGAATATTTTTAATGTTTTAAAACGCTTTCATAGGAGTAAGCATTAAAAGGATGTTACAAGAAAATGGTCTTCAATTTTTTATATAGTTATATAGGCTACGATCTTTCATTTTAAAAAACTATATAGAATAATAATAAATAAATACAGTATGAATTATAGGAACCGCAACTAATGAATCATTTTTTTGCTTAACTTTAAAGTGTGCTCTATAATAATTAGCTATTCTTTATTTTTCTCGAGAACGAGAGAAGATAGCGTAAAAAAAATCGCATTTAATAAAAAAAATATTCGTGACTTCTCACTCTCGATGGATGTTGACAATATTAATAAAGGCACGATAACACGGAACATCTCAAAAGAGTTATTGACATTATTAATAACGGGCAAGAAATATCGGAAAAAGTGTTTGTGACAAGCGTCAAATTAGATCGAAAGTTCGTAAAAGTTAATTTTTCTGTCAATTGAACATAGTCGTTTAATGATGCTTCTATATTTTTAAATGTTTATATTGAAATTTGCATTATTATTTTTTTTTTCTCTAGCTCTATAGGTTGGAGATTGGGGCTTCAAGCTGTGACAGGAATAGTTTTCATCACTTTTATACTTGGAATCTTTTATCGACCTGCTTCACTGTATCATCCTCAAAGGAGAGCGATCCTTCACTTAAAAGGATTACAAAAACGCTCCAAGGCGAAAGATAAAAGTTCAAATAAAGACAGACCACCTTTTTTCGATTTTGGTGTGCTCAAGTCCCGAACTATTCAAATTTTGATGTGTGGAACTTGTTTTGCTGCCTTTGGTATAAATGTACCTATTTTCTTGTTGGTGAGCATTATTTTAAATATTTTCTTTTAATTTAAAAATTTTTCAAATCTTATTATTGAAATACATTTATTAAAATATATTAAATTTTTCTTTATGTTTTGTAAAAAAAACAAATTTCAAATACGTTTACATTTTGCTGGAAACTAAAATAATAAAACGTTTCTGGAAAAAGTTGCATGCAATTTTTTATTTCCTACTAACATAAAACTTCTATATAAAATAATAATATTTCATTCCTTTTTTTCTGAAAGTACCTTTTTGGAATAAAAAATAAAGGACTCAGACACAGAAAATAAAAGAAACCATTTTGGATACTTAAAACCACTCTCTGTAAAACTCTTCCACAATCAGATGTGCGGAAAACAATAAACATTTTTATGACTTTTTCTTCTACTAAGGGTCGTTAAAACTCATCCAAATCTGACGACTGAAGATGAGAGGATTAAAGATCCACGTCCACAATTGGAGATGTTAAATGCATTAAACAAGTTTTGTTACTTTTCACGAGAGATCTTCTGTGTACAGAAATACATAACTGAAAGTTCAATTTATAAAAATATAAAATGGATACGTCATAAACAAACGTAACTTATTATTAACCATTAAAATCAGTATATAAAAAGAATTTTCAAAAATATTTTTGTTTTCAGATTTACCAAGGAGAAAGAGAAGGCATCGATAATCAGTCTCTTCTCATCCTTCAAGCGTTTATTGGACTAGCTGTTATTCTGGGAAGTGCCTCTTTTGGATTCGTAGTTGTAAAAAACAGCGTACAATGCATGATAGCCAGACAATATCTGTGCCAAGCAGCTTCTTTTATGGTCGGAGTATCGTTGTTAGCATTCACAGCTTTGGAAGAATATAACGGTTACGTTTTGTTTGTATGGATATATGGGCTCTTCTACGGTGGATATCATTATTCGCTAAAAATGTTTACTTTTGAGAAAGTAAGAGCTAGAAATTTTGCTAGAGCATGGGGATTCGTTCAGTGGTGTCAGGCATTACCTAATGTGATTGGTATTCCTTTGACTGGTAAGTTGTGTTTATTTAACTTTACGCTATAAATGTTTTTGTTTTATATCGATTAATGCCGAATTTTTTTTCTGTTTCAGGATATCTAAATGAAAAATACGGCTATAAAACAGGTTATTACCTATCTTCAGCCTTAACGCTTTTAGGAAGCATCACTTTATTTTTAATCGATGTTCACAAATGGAAAGTTCAGCAGCGAAAAATGAGCATTTTCACAGATAACGATAGAAGATGTTCCGACAGTACAAGTTTCAGTCATCCTCAGAGTCGAAGATCATCGTATCAAGATTCGATCAACGGCAACAGCACTCAATTGAAGCGATTTAATCAAAGAAGTTTTACTTTCAGTAATTATGGAGATATCAGAAGACCAGAACTGACTTGTATATCCGAAGAGGTGGTTATGGATAATTTTTTGGATGATCTGGATTGCATTACTTCTTGCAATAAAGAAGAGAAATTTTTAATGTTGAGTGAATACGAAAACAACCTGAATAAAACCCAAGAAGCACTAGAACGAAAATCAAAACCTTTAAAAAAAGTAAGTGTCGTTACTCCTCTTGAACAATGTCCAAATTGTCAACGACAACTTACCAGTGAAGAAGAATGCAAGAATACAGTTCTAGTAAGTTCAGTAAGAAGAGGTCCAAGAGCTGTCTGTAGTGTAGATGTCATCGAAGAAGTTACTACTTCACTTTAATTGCCATCTAAAGAGAGGAAGATCTATTCAGAAGATGCATATTTTTATTTTTATTTTCATCTTCACGAAATATTGCATCTTCTTCTCAGAAATTACGTCTTCCACGACGTGTTTGATTTAAAAAATCAAAAGTCTTCCTTACTTTTGAAGACTTCTTATCTAGTCCAAAAAACGTATAAAAGACTTTTGTTACCCCTGTATAGATTTATCATCATATTTGCATTTTTAGCCCATAGATAATTATTATTATTATTATTGTCATTAAGTTATGAATGTGTTTATGCTTAACTTTAACTTTGTAGAATATTCCAACCACACACGTTGGTTCAGACTGTGATGTCTTTATTCAATGGACTTGCAAAAATGTAAAATAGTCCACTTGATTCATGTTCTCTGTATTTTACTGTAGAAACTTGTTGCAGCCATATAGGGCAATATATTTCAGGGTAATGTTTTTTAGAGCACGAAAGAAAGCCAAAGATGTAGAAGAATAGAATCGAAATCATCTCATATGGTTCGTTGTAGATGTTATAACGAAACTATAAATCGTACAGTTCGTTATAAATGTTAAAAAAGAGAAAACATCTATTAAATTATTGTTAAACTGTTACTCAGAGCTTTATAAAAAGTTGGCTAAATTATATATTATATAGACTGTTTTCTGCCGAGTTTGTTGATCGAGTTAAATGTAGGCATGTTAGAAATGAGAGTTATTTATTAATAATAATGTTTGAAAGTTGAAAAAAGTTGATTTTTTAAAAGCATAAATATCCGAATTAATTGTTTTTCTCTTAACAATTAAAATTTTAAAGCTTATGGGATGTTAATCCATACTGTTAATCAGTTCGAAAGTGGCAAAATATTCATTGTTTTAATGATAGTTGTTGCATTGTTAATAATGAGAGAAAAATCAAAAGTGTTGAGATAACTATTCAAATTAATGAGATAAAAAATAATAATAATAATAATATTACCTTCGAATTTTTTAACATTAAAACTTCTAGACTATTGTTAGAGTCTAGATTATCGCAAATTAAATTTTAATCAAAAGCTGTTTTTTATCTTGTTGTTTAAGTGATATTTTGTCACTTTCTAAATGTTTATGAATAAAGAGATTAAAAAAAATGTTTCTATCTTTGCTATAAGCAAAATTTTTCTAGCATGAATATAAGAGTTTAGTTATGTACTTCACCACCAGGTGGCGTTAGCAGGCAACGAATGGCCGTCCATTGAGTCAAAGCTAAGTGATTTGTATTGTTCACTATTTTCTTTGATGTAGAATAACATTTCTGAAATAAACAGTTGATCTTGCTATTGTTAATTTTTATTATTTTTTTGTAATAATAATATCACGCCATATGACCAGAAGAAATAATTTTGATCCGAAGATAGGTTGTTATCTTAAAACATAATAAATAGTAGTATTATGACAGTATGTTCCACCTTCTGACAATATTTAATAGCTCTTTTATTTATTTGGATTATCTTCTAACTGACAGCTGTCATTATTGTCATTGGACGTTTAATAAATGTTTTTCTGGCTACTGTTATCAGTTAACTCTTTAAATCTTTTTTTTTTAATATTTAATATCTCAAAATTGTCTCCTTTCATCATAAATATTGCATTTGAAGCAATAATTTTAAAGCATAACAAACGTTATCAACACAAAAAGTTGAAAAAGTATTAAATAAGTAGAGTAGACAATATTTATTTTTATTTAAATAATTAAATGTTAATATTTTTTACCAATATTTATAATTCTCAACAAAAGTTTCTTATAAAATAATATAATATACCAAAAGTTTTTCCCAGCAAGATTTTATTTTGAGTGTTGACACTCGTCATCATGCAAAGAACTGACATTCTGTTTAGAGTAAAAATAAATGCTGTAATAGGTTGAAATTCTCATTTTATTGTTAATGTTTGTGATTATAATATATTAAGAATATATAATAAAATCATTAAAAACTGTAAGCAATAACACAAGCATAACATAGGCCAAGTGAGTGAGTGGCAGCAATCAAGTTAAAATCTTGCATTTTTTATTTATCGTTTAAATCATGAAAACGTTTAGACTTAAAAATTTATAGCATATAATATATTTGCAAAAATCAATCATTTCCTTAATTTTTAGTTTTAGTTTTATCAGTAAGATTTACACTATTATTTAGATGCAGTTAATTACCTACTCTTACTCTTATCTCCTAACTTACTATGCATCACACGTTAGAGAGTTGTTCTTCAAATTATGATGGTGACTTGTTTTGGATCTCAACCATATTTTATAAGTGTACTATTTTGAAAATTGCCTTTGATAATTTAAAGCTGTAAATTTAATTTCAACTTCAGTTTTGTTTTTGTTAGAAACAAATTTTAAAATATATATGAAAGAGCATAATAAATATAAAATGTTTTATTTTTAATTGCATTTATTATTTTATTATTGTGCTGTAATTGCAATTCGTAATCTATAATTTTTTAATTATGGATTTGATTTAATTATATAATTATTTAATTGTAGAAATTTCATACAAAGATGACTCGTAAAGTTTACCATCTGACGATGTTTTATCAGTCAGATAACTCAAATATTACGCGATTTAATTAAGAACAACGTAACTAAAAAAAAAAAAACAGTTCGGTTTAAAAATTGTTTTAAATCTGATAAATTACTAAAGCAATTGTTCCTATCTAGCAGCTATGTAATAATCTATAGGATAGTGGTGTAAACTACAGTTCGGTTTAAAAATTGTTTTAAATCTGATAAATTATTAAAGCAATTGTTCCTATCTAGCAGCTATGTAATAATCTATAGGATAGTGGTGTAAACTAACTTGTTCTCCCCAATTATAAAGTCTAACTCAGCTCTTCTCAAACTTTTCCACTTGGCGACCCCTTTTACCTGATAAAATATTTTCGCGATCCTGCGTATAGATGAGGAGGAAAACAAAGAGATAGAAGGCTGTACTCATTGGTTTAGCCTTAGAAAAAGGAAAGAAAGTGAGAAGATGAAAGGAGAGTAAGAGGAAAGGAAAAGGATCCTATCAGAAGGAGTGTGATAGGTCACTAGGGAAGTAGAGACCGTATTCGCCATTCCTGCGTATAGAGATATATAAACTAGGAATACGAATTAAAACAATTTCTGCGATCCCCAAATTTTGTTTCGCGACCCCACACTTTGAGAAGCACTGGCTCTAACTTATAATGGCACCTTTCAAACTCAAATGGTGGAAACCTGGAACAAGTTGTAACATGAAGCGTAGGGGCAGATAACAGTTTAAATCAACGATGCAGATTTAAAAACGACAAATATCCAAGCAGTAGCAATTCAAAAGAAAAATAAAACTATAACAGTAATAGTGAGGGAAAATACATCCAATGCAGTATGTAAAAAAAGGAAGTGAAAAGAATAACAGCTTGATTTTGATTATTCAATAGAGCATTAAATTGAAACTTATATATATCCTAAAATTTGAGAGGATAGGTTGTAACATCCTACCCTCTGTCAGGGTAGGATGTTACAACCTACTCTGACAGAGAAGTAGATTGTGACACATGATATTGTTAAGAAAAATATTTTTTTAAAATATTAATTTTAATCAAATCAAATTTGTTTTGACCTGGTGAAGAGATTAATAAACGATCTTTACGATGACGTATTTCTTATTCTAAAATTGAAAATTTCATGGCGTGAAATAATTATAAAGTAAAAAGTGTTACAATCGTGTCCGGTCTCCCTACTCTAATCTTATTTATTTCTCGATAGAAATAAAAATTGAAACTCGATACATAATAAATAACACATGACTAATCTCCAGAAAATTCTCAATCACGGAAATTTCTCAATTCAGAAATAATATATTTTTTAAAATCTTTAAAATTTTCTGTCAGAATAACATAACATAAATCCCGACATTTCAGCTTATGTCTGGTTTAAGTAGAATATTTTGCGGGGTTAAAAATAAAAATCGAAAGATGCAAAACATAAATTAAGCCATAAAATCCAGTCAAACTATAGGGAATTTACATTTATTCTTTTTTTTTTGGAAGTGAATGCCAGTTAATTATCGAAATATTGTTATTTTTAAAACTTATAACAAATTATAAACAGTTGCAACTCTTGCTAGTCCTTTGGGGAAACGTCTAAATATGATAATACTCGATTGGTGATTACTCCAAATAAGTTGGTTAATTTTGTTTATTTTGCTATAGCATAATACTAATACTACAGTAGGAATAACTGAAAAGATCATTATTTAAATTTAAAGAATTGATTGAGATGAGAGTTTCCCTTCGAGAATTAAATTACTAGAACTGATGATGCATTAATTATAATTTTCAAATAGTTCTATTTGTTTAATTTTAATGTATTATACATTGAATTTTCTCAATACGATAATATTTTGGATGACAAATTTTAAAATATTCGTAATATACAGTAATTGAAATAAGTTAAAATTCAACATGAATCTTATTTTAAAATAATCGATTATATTTTGCGATGTGTTCTTAGCATGTAGAAATTATCTGTCGGTATGATAAAATCTAAAACTAGTTTTAAAATATTATTAGTTATAAATTTTGCCAGTAGATGGCAGAATATTCTTTCTATCTTAGTGAAAATATATTGCATATTTTTCAGTTCTTTATGCAGTAAATATTGTTAGTAATACACTCAAAGCTTGAGATAAAAGTATCTCAAGAATCATTATGAACATAATTCTTCTATATCACTCCTGTTTACACTATATTAAAAAGGATAATAACGTTTTTAACAGTCTTATTGATAAATTTCCTTGATAAATAGAAACAATTTTTATCTTGTTGTTTATATTTTCTCTCTCTCTCTCTTTCTCATTTAAGTATCAACAAAATTACTTATTGATGCGATAAGTTTGTTTTTATGTTGCAAGTTTTTCAAAGTTTATCAATAAGTTTTCAAGTTTGTCCGGATTGTGTTTGCTTAGAAAAAAATGAAGTCACACAGGTCAGATGAAAAAAAAAAAGAAAACGACTTCCATCTTTCCTTCATACTGTTATGATAAACTTCAAAAAAAGAAAAAAATATTCCTTTTTGAAACATCGCCAAACAGACGTACTGATATTGTTGATTCGATAAATATTTCTTACGTTGAACCACAATACTTAAAAATTTTCTTAACAGTTCAGTGAAGAATAAAAGTCCTATTTATCAGAACTCTGATTTCATAAATTTAAACGATTTTTCTTCCACATTGATGTTTCTCATGAGTACGAATTGTAAAATTTATTAAATTATATAGAAGTTTTTGATCCAAAAAGTTTCTTAAGCATAAACGTTGTTCTAATATGGATTCTTGCTTGGATCCCTCTTGGCATTTATAGATTTACAACTCTTTTTTTTTTATATATGCTCAATATCCACGAATTGATTCTTGCAAAATATGTTTATAACTTACCTAAAAAGTTACAAAAACAGATTAAATTATAGGTTATGCTCTATTCTTTTTTTTTCTACGCTATTTGTTTGTAACTCTCCGTGATTAATCTCTTTCAAAGCTATTTTTGGCTTTAGTAATTACTTTCATTCCCATTCAGATTAATTTCCTCGTTCCCCACAAGGCGATTAATGCATAAGGGAGATGTAAAGCTCAAGGCTATAAGCTTTATAATTTAAAATAATCAGTAAAATAAACAATTCAATAATATTCATAATACAAATATTATTAAAAATTAATATTTTTTTCGTTAATTTATTTTTTACAGATACAGTTTAATTTACGTTAAAATAAAAAAATAGTTGCTCATTTTTTGAATAAAATCTGAGAAAGTTATCGGAAAATTTGTTTGAATAAATTATTTACATGAAAATAAATGGCAATTTAATAATATAATTTGATATTAAATTATTATTTTTAGATTACTGTATTATAAGTATGCATACTGTATAGAAATATATAAAAATGAGTTGATATCATTGCAGATTAACTATATTATTAAAGTTATTAATAGAATATGATATACAGTATAGCATAATATAAAATGTGTATAAAATAATAATCAATATTAAAATTGAAAATTATTAAAATTTCGAGAAATAAAAATTCATTCGTCAATTTTTCTCTAATTCTAAATAATAAATAATTTTTTTTTTATGTAATAACAGCAATTTGTTTAAAAATGTATACAATGAAAAGTTATTCTATACAGTATAGAAGAAATTTAAAAGTTTAAAGGATAAAAAAAAAAATTAATTGTATCATTTAAATTCTCCTAATATAGGATTATTGTTTATAGAAAAATAAACGGTGTAATATATTATTAAGTAAAGTAAATATAGTAATTAAAGAATTTAATTATCATGCCCTATATGCCAGAAATCAATTTTTATTTTTATTTTTTATTTTTTTTTCGATTCAACGATATTATTATTATTATTATATTTTGCTGTTATATTTATT
>AYEL01088352.1:0-77928 GCA_000484575.1 Olivierus martensii
ATTAAAAAGGAATACATTTAACACAAATACTTTATTACCCAGAGTAATGTTTAATAAAAATATAATTTGACATAAATTAATTTAGACAAAAATTATAATTCTTATGAACCTTTAAAATATAATATTTTCTTATTTCAAAAATTAATATCTAATTAATATAAATTTTGCATATAATTTTTGACTTTTTATAAGAATTAAATAAATTACAAGATGTACAATGAAATTTTAATTTATATGAATAATAAATCCTTTAAAATTTATGAAAATAAAATTTTAAAATTCAACTAATAACTAATACAAATATTTTAAATTTATTAACAAATTTTTAAACTGAAATTAGTCAATTTTTTGTATTAAAAAATTGACTAATTTATTATTATTAATTTCTTATTTAATACAGAATAATTATAAAAAAATATCTTTAATTTACATTTAGTTTTAATACAATAATTATCAAAAAAGAAAACTTCACTGACACATTGAATATGTCATAAGAAATCAATTTCATTACATATATATTCTTCATTTCTTATTATTATATTGTCAGGTTCTTAAAAGTGAAATAGTTTTAGATGATATTATCTATACAATTATTTCCACAATAAGTCCATTCTATATTTTAATTTAGTTACTACCTGATTTTGAAAGCTGAATGATAGAAATTCATCAATACAGAACAGATTTATATCTGAATTATTTGTATAAATTTAATCTATTATTTAATATATTTTTATTTAAAATATTAGCTTAATATGAAATAAGAAATATGTTTTTATATACTTATTGTATAATAAAAAAAATTATTATTTTCATAAATCTGAAACATACCTGGATCCATGAAGCTTGACACTATAAGAAGAAAAAAAGGATAATATGGTAAAATATAAACATTTATTTATAAGAAGGCAGATCTCATGTTTATTATAGTGTACATTTATAAAATAAAATAATAATTGAAAATGATATTGTTTAAATTACAACATATTTATGCATATCTATTCATCTTAAAATTTAGTATAAAAATTTTTATAATCTAGTTAAGACTTAAAATAATTATCTAAAAATTAATTATTTCTAAAAGGAAAATCATATAATAAAACATTTAAATTTTTTAAGATAAAATTAAAGTCATGAAATTCATTTTTATTTTAAAAAATTAATATTAGAAAATTTATTTTTCTCCATTGATGAAGCCAAATTATAAATACAACTAGTATTAAGAAAACATAGCTGCTATAAAAAGCTGCTGTGATTGTTTTCTATATTATCTACATGACAACTTTGTTCCATTATTTTCTAACAACATAATAGATCGGAAGAGCGTCGTGTAGGGAAAGAGTGTAGATCTCGGTGGTCTTATATCTATAATTTAAATTTAATCTATCCATAATTAATCTTGAGCAGTAAATTGTAAAAATGCTAAATATAGTGCTTATATTAGCAGAGTTGCAGAGTCAGATGGCAAATGATCTGACTCTGATTCCATCTTTTAAAAAAAAAATTTGACTCTGACTCCCTAAAATTTGTAAGATCTGATTCCGACTTCCAATTCTGGGCAGTTTAAAAATCCGACTCTGACTCCACCCAAAAACCTCCGACTCTGGAATCCAGGGTTGCAGAATCAGATTGCAAATGATCCAAACTCTGACTCCCTAAAATTTATAAGGCCTGACTCCCAACTCTGGGCAGTTTAAAATTCTGACTCTGACTCTGCAACCTTGTATATTAGAATATATAGCAATTAAAAAATCTGATAACAAAAATTTCATATATGTAAATTAAGATTTACAATTAAAATTTAAATATTTAGATAATTTTTAATTTATTTTCAGAGGCCATAAATTGTTTATTAAAAGCAATTGAAATATATACAGACATGGTAAGTAAATCTTTTCTTTGATTGTAACATCTTTCTGAATATGATACTAAAAAATATTTAATGAATTATTAAATTTGAAAATTCAGTAATTGCATATCTTATGATAAACAATAAGAAAGTTTTTTCCTATAAAATAATTAACTTTTAACTTATATCTGTAACTTTCATTTAAATTAGATTTTCAAAGTTATATGAAGAATCAGAAATTTAAATTCAGTTTTTTATTTATAAATATTCTTTAAAGATATTAATTTTCAAATTACTTCTATTACTGTAAAAAGAATTGCAACTTTGAATTTTCTATGAAATGATGATAATATATTCTGTTTCAAGAAAATAACTCATTTGTAAAAAATAGAACGAGAACTGTGATCTAGATATACAAATGATTAAAATTTCATTGACAATGAACACACAGGGTGTTTTGAGATCACATAGAAGGACAAATTCAAGTCAATATAAGAAGTACTGTTTATAAATATGGATATATCTGAACAAGTTTGCTATTTCATTATATTAAGTAAACTATGAAAATTCCTCTATGATGAGCATCAGCAGTATGAACAACTGATCAAATTTAAGAGAGGCTGCAACATATACTATAACAAACCTGTATCTTTTCTTTTATAACAGAATGTATTTTTTGAAAATAGAATTCAAATTTTTTTTAAAAAATGAAATCAGAAAAATCACAATGGTGGCATGAAAAGTGGAAGTCACTCTTGCCATTGTGTAAATAACTTCTATTCCCAGATTGTATCTAAGATAGTAATTCATCTGCATTAAAACTCATCAACTTATTTGCAATAATAATGAAGAATAAAAATTCTTTAGCATTTATATGACAATTTCATTATTATTATAATTTACTTGATTTTAAAGGCCATGTTTTCATTTCTTTATATAGGTAAATTATTATTTCATCATAAATTATTGATTTTTTTGATATCATGTCTATTGGAAATTAATTGATTCTTGATTTAAGATTTCTTACTTTGCAAGCTCATTTCAAGAATGAATTAACTTGTAAAGTTGAGAATTACCTGTACTCTTCATTTTGTACAATTATTTATATTAAAAATATTTCATTATTTTTATATGCAGTATATTGAAAACAGATTTTTCAGTTCAAATAAATATGATTTTATATTAATTCTGATTAGTGTGGTTAACATATTGTTTCAAAATTTTTGTTTATAAAGTAAAATTTTTTCTAGGGTCGTTTCACTGTAGCAGCTAGACATCATATGACAATAGCTGAGATATATGAAACAGAAGTGGCAGATATTGAAAAAGTATACATAATTTCAGTTTGAGTTATTGATTTCAATGTTTTTTTAAATAACATCGTATGATGCTACCTCATTTATCCAACTTTTATAAGACTGATAATTATCTTATATTGCACAGAACAAATTTTTCAGATCTAATAGATGCTTAAAATTAAACAAGATATTTAAAGTATTTTCATATGTATTTGTGACAACTTTTACATCATATATGATATTATATGAGTAAATAGTGTTCTATCTTTTATTGTTTTCTCTTTATAAATCTATTTCTTTTAAAATTATTGTCAAGTAATCTAATGTGTTGGATAATTGAGTTATATAAACAGGATTATATTGTAGTTATTTTCTATAACATTTATATATAAGGTAAACAATAATATGAATGTTTTATATTATAATTTATTTCTATAAAGGCAATAACTCATTTTGAACAAGCAGCAGATTATTTCAAAGGTGAAGAATCTAATAGGTTAGTGTAGTAACTATAATTAAAATATTAATTTATAATTTATTTTCTTATATTATAGTATAATAATTGATTTTCTGTTGTTTAATTTGAATGAAAATAACTTAGTAACATATTATAGCACTACATAGCAGTAACTTAGAAAAAAACATTAATTTATTCAAGACAAAATAAAACATTGCAACAACCATCATCTGTTACAGTAATTTCAAAAGAACATTTCTAATGCATATTCTAGAACAGTGGTCTCAAACTGGTGGCCTGCAAAGATGTTTTAGTTATTTGTTTAGTGTATTGTGTGATACATGTTATCACACAATACACTAAACAAGGTCTGAAAGTTATTACAACTGTTTTATAATCTCATAGTTATATAATGTTATTTTGATATCTTTTTAAGAAAAAATGAAAGTAATTACAAATAAATATTTTAACTTTCATTGTAATTTTGTTTGAGAATATTTGGCCCTTCATTTCCTTTCAAATTGCACATTCAGCCCACAAAGCAATTTGAGTTTGAGACCACTGTTTTAAAACATAACATACAAAAATTTAAATACAGAAATATAATATTTGTTTTAGTATAGTTCTAATATAATACATTAACATTAATTAAATACAAACTGCCTATATACAACTTTTTACAAACATCACATCTAACATAATAGATAAATAAAGTAAGGTTTAAACCTGTGCACCTTACAGGACAGACACAGAGTGCCACTTGCTTTTTAATATGTTCCATTTGTCTTCATAGTATAGTGCCATGCTTTAGAAAGTGTTTGATTGCTGTTCATTAATAATAGCATCTATTAGTTCTCTTTTACAATTTCTATAGATTCAGAAACTTGTATGATAGATATATATTCTTCTATAGATTCAGAAATATGTAGAACTCTTTCATAGTTCTACAGGATTTAACCACTTCTGCATTTTTCCATTCTACACTACTTTATTCCCATAGCAATTCTTAACCAAAGCCAATACCACATTTCTTTTTTTTTTATGTTTTCTGTGTGCTCTTGCAATCTAACATTCAAATTCCTCTTTGTGATGCCTATATAATAATGATGATAATATTTTTCACATCACAATTTAACTTACAGATCTTGTATATATTTAACCATCGTTTTTATCATATATTTATTGTTCATAATCATATTAAATACTGTTAAGCTTCTGTTATATGTAATCTTTTATTGTTACTGGCATATTTAACCACTGCTGATTGTTGTTAAAACTATCACCTATCACTTATTTGCTTTGCATTTTACAGATTTTTGCTTGAGAATATCCCAGAGGCCAATAACAAAGCAAATACATTCAGGGATTTGGCATATATCTTGTGCTATTATTTTTACTTCAGTTTCAATGATAAATACTATAAACAAGTCTATAATGTCTATAGATAGCCCAGTGGCTGGAGATTTGTCAGAGATTCTACCAGAAAGCCTTGAAGATAGGTTTGAGATATTTGGAACATCTCCTGAGTCCGGCCCCGACCCCCTCTCCGTTGGTCCTTGTCTAGGGGCAGTTCCACAGTTACAATGAAGATGTATCTCGTTCCGTTCTGCCCAACTTAAAACGTAATTAAAGGCTTGAAAAAATGACTCCATTATTTAGACTGAACTAATGATTTATTAGACAAATTTCTTTGATGTCTATATATATCATACAAGAGTTTATTAATGTAGTATAATAAACTCTTGTATGATTTTTTTTTAATTTAAAGATATTTTGATTTTCAAAATTTTGTGATAAATGATTGCCAACTATTTTTTTTAAATTAATTAAACATTAATATATTGTATTACTAGAGTTAGATATATTTAATTATGCATTTATTGAACTTGAAATCCTAACATACACAAATGATTAAAGTATTAGGGCAATCCTTAGGAAATTTGGTAGCAACTATAAATCAAAACACAGTGATTTATGACTTAGACGTTACATGCATTTCTGTCAAACAACTTTTTAAATTGAAGAAACTTGTTCCTGAAGATAAATACTAATCGTAGCACTAAGACAGGCACAGTAAAAATTACATAATTATAGAATTGCAGATCTGCAATTCTATGGCTGTTTATTTTTTACTGTGCCTGTCTTAGTGCTACAATTAGTATTTATTTATTTATCAAGACAGAGGTTTGATTAATTCTTATTGCATTGTTCCTGAAGGATGATTAATTTGTTCAGAATGCCTAGAACCTATGTTTGCAAGGTATACAACCAACTAATGGACTTTGAGAAATGGATATTGCATTCACAGGTTGGATAGTTAACTTAACATATAGGGTCACATGTAGATTGGGATAATACTATAGACCAACAAAGTGTCCAGAAATGATGGAAAGCACTCATACTTGTAAAATCTTGCACAAACAATGACTAGTCAGCATGATGATTGTCTAATTCAACCTACAAGTCCTAGTGACACTACAGCCACTCTAAGACATAGTGATAATTGCACAGTCAACTCATCACTTATCAAGCAATTTCCAATCAACTTGAAGAAATAGGATTGTATTGTCTGTCCACAAAAGCCGCGCCTAGCTACGACAGATGAGTCCAAACGCGAAAAGGAGAGTTGCAGTTGGTATTATGATGGGTGGGAATGGTTTCGGTTTATTAATTAATATTATATTAAGTTCTGTTAAATATACTATTTCCAACATCGATAATCATTTAGCATTCGACATTACCATAAACTTCCATTCAACTTCAGTTATCTTGTGTTGTTAGACATTACAATAAACTTCCATTCAACTTCAGTTATCTTGCGTTTGACAATAACTTTCATTCAACTTCAGTTATCTTGCGTTTGAAAACATCCATATGCGAAGGACATTACATTAAACTTCCATTCAACTTCAGTTATCTTGCATTTGAAAACATCCATGTGAAGCTGTCCTCCCTATTTTGTCATTGGACTCGTTCAGTTAGTGCACGCAAACCTGTCATCCCTATTTTGTCACTGGACTCGTTCAGTTAGCACACGCTTACAATAAGCTTCCATTCAACTTCAGTTATCTTGCGTTTGAAAACATCCATGTGAGATTGTCATCTCTATTTTGTCAGTGGATTTCAGTTAGTGCACGCGTACTTGTCCTATTTTGTCATTGGACTTGTTCAGTTAGCGCATGCATACTTGCGTCGATGGTCGCAGCTAACCTGGACGGACAGTAATTTGATGATAATTTTTTCTTGCGTTTGAAAACATCCATGTGCGAAGCTGTCATCCCTATTTTGTCTGGACTCATTCAGTTAGCACATGCATACTTGCGTCAATGGTCGTGGAAAAGCTGGACAGACAGTATGCACATTGTCCTTTGCAATGCTTACCAGTGACCTTAACTCATCTTTGTCAGCACTTGAATTGATGCTATTCCCGAGTAATCTGGAAGGAGAATAACATCATGTTTTCAGGGACAAATCCCTAGAATCTGATGATGATCAGATATACATATAGAGACAACATTTCAAATAGGATGATTCCAACACATCTGTTGAATGTCACACAGTCCAATTCAAGGAAGTTATGGTCTGGGATCAATCAGCTATGATAGCCATTCCGATCATATATGTATTGCTGGCAATTTAATAGCTTGATAGCAAGTTGCTGAAATCTAAGAAAACAATACAATCCTTTTCATAACTGGTGTACATAAAATCTTATTTCAGCAAAATAACATCTATTAAAAATTATAAACTACTGTCTTGATAAATCATAAATAATAAGGATAGCACTGAGATAGATGTATGTTTTGACACCAAGTAAAAAGAAGTAAAAACTATAAAATTGCAGAAAGCACTTGGTTTTTTAATAATCCTTTTCAGTCTAAAGCTTTTCTTCTGCAGGTTGAGCAAGCATAGCAACATCAAAACAATATTTGATCTCTCTTCAATTCCATGCCACAACAGGTAGCAAAACTTATTGTTGAATGTAAAGAATGCATTGCTGAAATGTATAGTTGAACCACTTTGTTTTACTAACCGAAAATTAACATTAATTTATTAATTGACATCATAAAAGGTGACGAACCATTGTTAGTAAGACTGGTCTATGCTTACAACTCGCATTAACTGAATTTTTGCTTGCACTAAGTGAAAAACGGTATCATTTTTATAAGTCATACTAATTGAATATCGCATTATTTGAACTCGCACTAATCGAGGCCTACTTGTATATCAAATTTTTTTTTTGTTCCCCATGAGATTCAAGATATTGAGGTTCTACTGTAATTAGAAATGTTCAAAGTTCCATGATAGAACATAATTATATTCCCTCTTAACTTCATTATCTGGAAACTAATTCAAATCTATCTACTTTAACATAAAAAAAATTGACATTTAATCAATATATAAATGCTTACTTTATATACATAAAATATAATATCTTTTGTTGTGTACATCTGTTCTATCTATATTTGTATATCTTTTTATTTAATTGAAGTATATAACATAATGCAATTTTTATCTGATTATTATATTTTATTATCAACTTTAAATAGAATTTTTTTACACTGTTCTAAAATTGAGAAGGAGCACCAGTATAATAAACCACTAGTATTTGCTTGTTTTCTTGTTTTCTGAGTTTGTCATTAAAAAATGTACTAAAATACTGTGTTTAAAATTAAAAAAAATATTGCAGATAATGCTAAAGTATTGGTTAAATCTATTAAAATAAACAATATTACAATATTTGTTAATTGTTCATTGATTGTTTCATTTTCACTGCAATTTAGGGCAAAAAAGGAGAAAATTCAGTTTATCTACCATTTAAAATAATGCAGATTCAATTTAAGTGAAAAAATACAATTTGTGTACATTTTTTAATTAATACATTTTAGATCAGTTTATGTTTTTGATTTAATAAATTCATACAAACAAATACAATTGCTTTTCAAAACTTCAAAACATTAGATGATTTCACATCAAGCACACACCACACATCTTGCCCCCTATGAATGGCACAGCCTTACTGTTATCAGATCTGATGATTTTTATGATAAAATATCATATAGTTTAAAATTGCTGATATAGAGATTTAGTAACTTTATAATTCCCTTTAGTGAAAAAAAAATTAAAAATTATTTTTTTTTGATATAAGAATTTTATTTTTGCTCTAATAATTTTGTAATCTTCTGTAAACTGGATCTGGCAACATTAACTATAAGTGTAAATAATTTCACTTCACTTTTTCGCTTACATAATATACGATATAAAGTTCAACAAATGTTCATCAATCTGTTACACTGATTATTATTAATATTGGTAGTAGTAATAATATTAGTATTAGTAGTAGTAGATCTTTTAATCTAATTTTCATTATTTTTTTCATTTTATATAGACCCCCATCCATAGTTTTTCCCGGGAGTCCCGATGAAAACAGTAAATCAAGATTACACTGTATATAACAGTCTAAGTATAGTATCTACTGCATAAATATAATAAAAATTTTTAAATGTACTTTTTGACATACATTGCTAAATGTTATCAATCAGTTATTGTGAACAAAATGGATCAGTCCCAAAAGTGATTCTAATAAGTAACTTCTACTGTAATTAACTTTCATTCCTTGATTGTACTTAAGACAGTAGTTCAGCTGTATAAAAATTAATCTACTTATCTATCAATAATAATAACGAATAAAAATTCTTTAACATTTATATGACAAAAATAATTTCTTCATTATTATAATTTGCTTGATTTAAAGACCATCTTTTCATTTCTTTAAATAAATAAATATTTAATCATAACCTATTGATTTTGTTGGCCTTTATTTAATTTCATTATGGTCAAATTTCATTGTTGAAAATGGAACCCTTTTTTTAACATTATGTCTATAGGAAATTGACTCAACTTACAAGTTCTTATTTTATGAGACAATTCTACAAAATTCTATTCATAGAATGAATCAAGCATAAAGTCAAGAACTGCCTGGTTATGTATGTATGTGTGCGCATGCACGCATGCAGGTGCATGTGCTAGTTCTGTATCAAATATAATATTTATGTTTGAATGAAAATATATTATAGAAAATAATGGAAAATAAAAATGAGTAATATATTAAAATTCTGAAAATAAAATTTTACTAACCTGATCTGCAATGGCCTGTTTTGAAAAATTTTCATTTTTATTCTGCTGTTCAATACTTGCTATATTTCCTAAACATTCTTTATACAGATCATCTGTTAATGTTTTTTCAGTGTTTGAAAAGGCACTTAATTTTGTAGATTTATGTTTGATATTTCCTTTTTCAAATGATTTATCTGTCTCATGAGAGTCTACTTGTACTTTTAGTTTCAATTTATTTTCATTTGAAGTTTGATGGAAATCTTTACTTTTATGTCTGTTGTTAAAATTATGTTTTTGTTCTTCTTGATTTCCACTTTTATGATTATTTTTAATCTGTCCATTCATTAATCCTGATTTTTGATTCAAATGAATTCCATCTTTTGATGTAACATTTTGTTGACCAGAATTAGAATTATTGCCATTATTATGGCTAGATATTAAACCAGATCTGGATATTCCAATCAAATGCTTTGGATCAGTAACAAGATAATGCTGCACTTCATTAAAATCTCCTAATGTACTTTTGATGCGACGAGAAGTTTCATCTTCCAAGGAAGGATCCACCTACATTAAATACATTTTATATAATTAGGCAAGCAATTTTACTTATAAAATAACTATTTTTATATAAAATTTTATAAAAAAAATAATTAAGCATTAAATCAGAAATATTTCTATAATTAAATTATTTATTTTAACATTTCTTAAAAATAGAAGTAATATAATGCTTATGCATTATAAACAGATATTGATGGCTTATAAATGATTACAATATTTTTGGTTGTAGATCAAATTCTCTTATGAACAAAGTTAGAAAACAAAATAATAATTAAATTTTGTGGTCTAAAAATTTTATCGAGAGCCACAGCTGAAATCAAACTATGCTTTCGTTCCATTGATTTCTTGCGAACTGATCAGATCATCACTCTTCAATGATAAAGCCGATCTTCCACTTATCCAGTAGAAGTAAAGCACGGTTTTGATTTTTCGACTGTATAACAAGGAATAAAACAGTGGAACGATAAAATTTTATTCGATTTTTATTGGTTTAGTTATATCTATTTATTGCCAAAACTATTTTTAACTACGTTTAATGTATTTTGTTTTGTTTGCAACTAAGACAGTACAATGTTGAATTTTTTCTCTAATTCATTCCTTAAAAAAATTAAAATTCAAATAAATCGTTTCGATTAATAAATCGAATTATGAATACGTGAAAAGGTTTTTATAAAAGAAAAGATGAGATTTTTAAAAATTAAAGAAAGTGTATCATATACAGAAATAAATTTGAAAGACAAAAACAGAACTTGGTAAACTGCAAACTGTTATAAGAAATAATAAAAATTTCGTACTTTTAAATTGCAGAAAAATTTTTACATCTTCACTGTAAAATATCGTAAAAACTTATTAAAAATTCAAAAAGTTTCATTAAACAGTAAGTTAAAGAAAATAAATTTCATTTGCACAAATAGTTAAGCATAAATGAATTTTCTTCTTTCTGGCAGATGGTCAACAGATAAAACAAAATCTATAATCATTATTAAGCTGTCATCAATAATAATAATTTTTTTTAAATGTTATATTTTTATCATCTAGCAATTTTTATTGGAAACGTCTTTAACGAGATTTGCATAGTACTGTAGCTCTCAATCACAAAATATTGACTGTGTAGTATAACTATTATACAAATTTTCTTCGCTGTTTCTTAAAAAATTAAAGATATAATCTAACCCAAATTATAAAAAATAATAATAATTTCAGAATTCAGTTATGTCGAAATACTTTTATTTGACTTCAGTGATTGAATTACAAAAGATAGCTTCCCACATCAATCATTTAGGACATCGTTTAGACGTAGACGTAAGTTATAGTTTAGATATATATATATATATATATATATATGACCTAAATTTAAAATTATATTCTTCATTAATAATATTATTATTTTTGATAATTTGTTTACAAAATTTTTATGAAAACAATTCAAAAATATTAAATGAATTTTTTAAACTGCCTGATTATTATATCTTAATCCATACATGAGTTTCTTGTTTTTTATATTTTGAATCCTAGAATTTATTTTTTGATTAATTTTTAATGTTTATACATTTAATATTTGTGTTTTGTGTTCAACTATTTATTAAAAGAATTTATATTAATTGTTATATGCTTACACTTTCTATATGGGGCTAGTTATGTGGGAAGTGTAAACATTAATCGTTATCAATAATAATCTAATCGAATAATTAGTTACTTTAATTAATCGCTTTATGAAATTAATCGCTGTAAAGCAACTAATTAAATATTTAATTGCTTCGATTGTAAAGCGATTAATCGAACAATTAATTGTTTTCTTACTAATTAATTAGCTGATTCGATTAATCGCCTTATAAAATAAATCGTTGTAAAGCCAGTAATCGAACAATTAATTGTTTTCTTATTAATTAATTAGCTGATTCGATTAATCGATTTATAAAATTAATCGTTGTAAAGCGAGTAATCGAACAATTAATAGTTTTCTTACTAATTAATTAACTGATTCGATTAATCGCTTTATGAAGTTACTACTGTAAAGTAACTAATCGAATTTAATGATTAGTTCTTGCATTTACAATTTTTAATAAATATTTCAGAAAAATACTGATGAAATATTTATTTTTATGAATATTTTAACTACACTTCTGAGATTTTAAACTCGACTATATAGTCTATGTATAATTTATACTGAATCAAATTCCTACTAATTATGCATATAAAGAGAGATACTTGACGACAAATAACTCTCGATATATTAAAAAATTCGACATAAATCAAGGTGTTCTGAGAAATATAACGAATATTATAATGCCCTAAAGGTCGAACAACTTGCACGTTCTGAGAATATCAATATGCTAATAAACAATACATAAGAATAAATAAAGAAGGGCCGCCGGCTTTAGCATAATTACAACTGGTTGCAATTTATCACTACTGACTAGTACACAGTCTCTCCACGATTCCTTGCATAGATTTTGTTCGTGCGAATAGAACTGGTAACGTAGGAGGTTTCCTCTGATAAGCAGTTGTGTCTGAAGAATAAATAAATAAACAGTCACGCATCATCTGATCTTATCAATGTTTCTTTTCTCCGCTTTTATCAGTTGAAACTCTGTTGATAGAAGGATTAATTATCGGCAAATATGGCTTCCAACTTATAATATTCTCGCTTCTTTTCTGATAAATGAATTGTTGGTAGAACAGGCTCCACGTTAAAACGTAAATTAGACACAGTGATCGTTAAATTTTAATGATAAAATCAATGGAATTTAATCAATAACACGTCGAGTTTTATTTTATGCGTTACTCTATTTGGGTTAACTTTATACGTTTTCTTGGCAAAATTTCGAAGAATAGGAAGTAAACGACTTTCATACGAGAATGAAACAAAACATAGAGTCCAGATTTATACTTTTAATTGCTCATATATCTGAACTATTGCTTTCGTAATGCAACAAATCATTTGGAGTGTCGATCGATGAACTATAAATCTTTTAATACTCTTGTACGAACAAACATATATTTCTTTTCTTGCTGCAGTTTGACAAATTTTCATGTTTTGTATATGAACAAAATTTAGAAAAATATATCGGAATTTTATCATTGTTTTATATTGCTTTCTACCTGTAGACAATTTCGAATTTTGAATTACTTAAAAAGTAATAATTTTAAGTCAAACTAAACTGAATTTACACATATCTACCGATACAAGTTGTTTTTAATGACATTATAACTTATTTTGAGTGAAAGAAAAAAAAATATTTTACTATTACATAAATTAAAAAAATTCCAAATAATTATAATTTATTAAGCAGATCTAATTATTATTATACGCATATCAAATATAAGTTACAAAGCATTATGTAAATTTTTAGGTATCAATCAATCAAACTGTCCTATAATTTATTATATGGATCAATTCGTGAATAGGGCCTAGTCCTATATAAATTTTATTTTTTCCTAATTTTAAAACAATTAAAAAAAATTATAGTGTATCTGCTCTTGTTTACGCAAAATGTTACAATGCTAGAATTCAGCAATAGTAGAAAAGGAAGAGAGGAAAAAAAAAAAAATGTTTATTTTTAAAATGCTTAATTATATTCAGAAATATTTCACATAAAAATCAACTCTGTTTAATTTTAACTTCTGAGAAACGTTTCCAGACTGTTCTCATCAGATATTTCTTCCAGAAAGAAACTTTTAAAAGTAGCGCACAAGTTGATAAATGTTTGTCATTAATTGGACTAATGAATAGAAGAGGTTCGCATTCATTGTTCTTTTCTGAGTTATGACGTCATCGAGGAAGGACTAATTAAAAGTGTCCAAAGTTGGAGATTTATATAGAAGAGGAAGAAGAGGGAGAAAAAAAAAAGCATTTCGATTTAACACCAAGAGTTTCTATAGAAACTCTTGGTGTTAAAATGATAAAATGGCGCGATAATACGCGAATTTTAATTTTGTCCTAGCATCCAAATATTGTATATATTTATTTAGTTGTATGAAGAGATAAAATAAGAATGGGAGAAAAATCGCATTAAATGACTTTTCCAATAAGTGCAATGACTTCTTTGAGAAACGGTTTTGAAAAAAAAAATGTTAAAAGAACATATCAGACGATTCTATACAATTTATGACTCCCTGTAACCGGAAATATCGCATCCTGTCTCTATTCGTCAACAACAAGAGACGTTATTCTCTTCAATAGATACTGTACTATCTCTTATACAATAATTCACTCCCCCTTTCTAATGCTCACCTCCTCACCCTCGCACACGCATTACACTCACGATTTTTCTCCACTTAATAGCTTTTTGAGTAATTATTGCTCAGATTCAATCTTGAGAAAGTCGTTCCCGATATCTGCATTCTCTACCAGTTCGTGTTTCTGCATTACGTTTCTACCAACTTCTTTTATTTTAAGAGCCGATTTAAAGGTGTAAATTCTTTTGTTTAATATTACTTACCCACTACAAAATTTATGATTTACGAATGCAATTTTAAGAATATATAACTTGCATCAACGGCTTTAAAAAATTCTCCAATTTATATTATAATTAGATGGAGCCGTTAAATTTACGATCTCGTTATAAAATAATTTACAAGTTAGAATAGAATTTATAGCTTTGTTTTTAAATATTTTATTAGTTTATAAATTCTGTAACTTTTATTCAATTACCGAATTTCATATTTTATTCTAGTAGCAAACCATACTCGCTTATAAATAACTAGTGATACACTGAATAATTTACGAGTACGATAAATCATTAATTGGTTTTTTTCCGAATTTGTTTTTATCATTTCTGTCGTAGATACGCTCATAAAAAATCGATAAACTCGCATGTTTTTGTATTATTTATAAAACAACAACCGATTAAATGCGAGTTAACATGACAACTCGCATGCTAGCGAAAGAACTAGCATGCGAGTTGAAGTATTCGTTTCTATTTATTTTTAACGATTTAAACGAATAAAATACGTTTTTTTTAAATCAAAATTATTTATTAATATATTTTAAAATATTTTTTTTTTAAATCAAAATTATTTATTAATATATTTTAAAATATTTTATTTTTATTATTTTATAAACACTTCTTTGGATCTTGTTTGGTAGAAGATAAAAAATTTCGATACCATTCCGATCACTTGAAAGGAAAATGATAGTAATTTAATTGCGTGCGATAAGTAACTGTATAATCAAGTTAAAATTTCGACCACACCATCTAATTTTCTATAGATATGTGTGGTTCCTTACTAGAAGTTTTATTTAGGAGACTAACAAAGGGATAACTTACAGGGGAGTGGGTCTTAAGAAACAAGACAATGGACAAAAATAACTGATGACTTCAAAATAAATTTAAAATCTAGACAGCTGCAGCTGATACGAAAACCAGTTCCGGTTATTTTCTAGTCATTTTAATCTGTTAAAATATGATAATGAGAGAATAAGAGAATATAAATAAAACAGAATCAATCTTGCCATTGTGTAAGAAAAGCATCTGAATGAATCGCTAATTATCTTGATGTAGTAGCATCAAGTTTCTACAACTTACAAGTTTCTATAAATAATTTTATCTCGTTATTTTTTTTTACATTAATAATAATAATAATAATAATAAGTAATAAAGATAAATTGTTATGAATAAGAAGAAAATGTCATATAAACTCACATTATTCTATTTATTAAAGTAAAATTTTTATATAACATTGACGTGGCGGATTTCTTTCTTAAATTTAACGCAAAATATTTTTGTTTTCGAACGAAAAATATATAAAATGGATAAAAAATAAAATATAAAATTGTTTATACGTATGAATTACAGAGAAAGTCATTTATAAATGATTATTTTTATTGATTAAGTACTAAAAAGTGTTTAAGAATGCATAGATAATAATCAGATACGTAAATGTGACTTTATAACACTATTATAATATTTTAAAGATATTAAAATTTAAGTTTATATTTCTCTGTTGGCAGTTTTATAGAAAAATAAATAAGTATCTTTTGAAAAGAATTGAATTCTTGGTTTCGATCCAATTTCAAGTTGCTTATTTCTTAGCTTTCTTCACGCATGTTTTAACTTTAGTTCCTCTTTCAATTTCTGTTACTTTTTTATACGGAAAAAAATATATATATAACATCACAACTGAACTAAAGAAATCAATATTTGTTCTTTATATTTTCCTTCAAAAGAAATTTCAACTTTGATTCTATATCGTCGTTTTTTAATCATTTTTGTTTTGGCAAAAGAAAAATCACTCCTTGCCTTTTTACCAAAATCACTTAATAATTTTTTTCCTAACTTTACAAAGTTAATTACTGTTTATTTATTTAAATTTTAAAGGATTTCTTATTTAACATTTATTTAAATTACGCTGTTTATCTTCAAAAACGAACGATTAGTTTTGCTATTCAAGTTTTATCTGAGAATTTACTTGCGTTTAAAATTGTTCTTGCACTTACGCAGATAATTTTAGAAATTATCAAAAATTAGGCATTGTTTTTTTAGTAACAATGGCTGCCATTAAATATATTCAAAACATCGTGTCTCGTTAATCAAGGCGAATAATTACACTTTTAAATATTCTTGCCAAATTTTCTCGTCATTCTTTCTCATAACAATCATTACCTGTATTAATAAGTAACTAATCATCTTTCTTATTAATACCACACCTGTCAAACTTGGTATCCTTCCTTTCATTTTTCAATTTTCTTATTATTGTTTATTAATATATTATAAGGATATTTAATAATGACTTTCTGTACCTGTTGGGTATATGGCTACTGTTACACGCTACATACACTTTACAAAGATTAAAATTTTTTTAACTATCATAGATATTTTTATCAAAAGTCCTTTCGTGTGTAAAAATAGCTTCAAATATATTCTATAGAATATTTTTATATAAAATGTTTTCGTCTTGAAGCGGGACTGCATGGAGACTTGAAAGTTAGTACGTCTCTAGCGTATATAAAATGGAACGAACGTCTAAAACTTGAATGTTCTACTATGTTTCGTCTTTTTTAGAGAGGCAGAAAAAGTATTCGCATAAAGTCATTGTTGTAAAATATATATAAAATTCTTTAAAATAGTTTTAATTTTATTCACAGGCGACAAAAAGCTACGAAGATATTGGCATTTGAATATTTCGGAAGATCAAAATGAATAACTAATTTGCATAGTAAGAAAAATGAATTTGAATATTCTGCAATATTTTATCGATGGACAAACAAATAGACGGACAAAGTGACTATATATAATGAATTTTTTTAATTAAAAAAGTGTCTTTAAAAGATTTTTCTAACATACGTGATAGCAATCTTCTTTCAAAATCTTGCCATTTTTTCACCATTCTTTATTTGATTAACAAAGCTATAATTTTAAATTCTTGATAATTTGAAAATCATTAAAACTTTTCGAGATTTTATTACGATTTACATCTGCCCAAGAATTACTTCAAAATGTTCAAATATAATCGTTTACTAACAAAACTGATAAAAAGTTTATTATAAAATATTGCGAAATTTATTTTTTAATTCAACTACCCTATTTTTTTTCTTTTTTTTTTCAAACTGCAATTTGTCATTCTTTAACACGACCCAATCTATTATCAGACATCTGGAGCACAAAATCCTTTTATACATTCATATAACTCACACGGTAATCAATCAAAATATATCAAAATTTTTAAGTGATGCATTTAAAATTTAATAAACTTTTATATAAAGAAAAATTTCCGGAATAAATACATTTTTACAAAAACGAAATTGGAAAGGAGATTGCTTAATTGAGCCATCCCTCAACAAGAAGTGTCTATTCATTAGAAGGAAAAAAAAAAAAAGGGGGACTATAACGAATGATATGATAGAAGAACACCCTATCTATTACATTCTCCACGAAACGGATACATATAGGAATATAAATTTGAAAAATGGATTGTCAAAAATTGATGGGGACATCGGTATAAATGTTTACTGCT
Source organism: Olivierus martensii (assembly GCA_000484575.1). Classification (NCBI taxonomy): domain Eukaryota; kingdom Metazoa; phylum Arthropoda; class Arachnida; order Scorpiones; family Buthidae; genus Olivierus; species Olivierus martensii. Next base: position 18,233 of record AYEL01088352.1, read on the forward strand.
TTGGGGTTTTGAATAATGATCTGCCATAGACTGAATCGTTGTGACAAACGCTTTCTTTTTATATACATCGTCCCGCATTTCCTCTCCTGCTCCAAGAGTTTTCAGTTTAATTTCTAAAAAGTTTCTTTGTTAAAAATAGACCGACTCACTCGCAACGTTAAAAAAGCCACAGAATGAAGAAGTATTCATTAAAACTTTAACTAAAAGAAAAAAAAAAAAACAAAAGAGTTATAATTGAGTTATAGTAGCCAGAAGTATATAAATGTGTGGCAGTAAATCATTATGATACTAATTTGTTAATAGATTTGCAGGTAATCAATTATTGTTAACGTTGCGAATGCACTTTAAAACCACGATTTCGCTTTCTAATCTGTAGTCTAGCAACTTATTTGCTAAATTGCCGCATTAAAGAGGACGTGCGGTGTCATCATCAACGACAAATCAATTATTGGACATTTTCTCGTGAATCATTAAAGATGGAGATAATTCCTCAGAGATTGTACATCAAGTAAAAGCTAGAAGTCTAGAATGTGTTAGTGTTTTAATATAATTCATTTTATCGTCGGAATGTATTTTAGAATTATTTATTTAAAAGTTACTTTTCTATTCGCTCTAATAAAGTAGTCTCGATTTTATTAATAAATTAACAAAACTAGAAAGAAAAAAATTTCGTTCGTGTCGTTAGATTAAACGTGATTACAGTCGAAATCTAATTAACTATTGAGTGAGTGTTAAAGGTAGAATTTTTATGAACGTTGATATTCGCTGTTGATCGTTTTCGAACATGAATTTTTTGCTTTTGATCGTTCGTCAGATGGACGAACATCATTCAGAAATTTAAGGGATTTTTATATTTTATTTATTGTCTACATAATAATCATTGCTACTGAGATGATGCTCAAGATGACCAATTAAATTTTCTTATTAATTTTTAAATTACAGATAAATATCCTTAATCTTAAGTTGATTTATTTTGTAACTTAAAATTTAACAAAATTTATATTAATGTTTTTTTTTATATAACCTTTTCAAAACGGGAAAATTTTGATCTGTTCTGTTCTTTATAGTTTATATACAGTATATTCTGTATATATATATATATTTTTTATCGAATCAATCTTTAGAAAAGTTCACAGAAAGTCAGAACAGGAAATGATATCACAGGCGAACAATCTGTTTTTGACAACTCCATAAATTGCACTTCATTTTTTCTTCTCCTTGTGTCAATAAGTTTCTCATTCGCTTAAAAAAAAACAAAAAGAAGAAGAGAAATATAGATAGCAAGATGGCCAATGTTCCAAATATTACTGAAATTTGAATCTTTGCATCGATAATAAGTCATCTAAAAAGTGGAATTGTCATAAACAATTCATTTAAAACTGCTAAAAAAAATTTTAGAAAGATTTTCATCTATACGTTTATAAAATATTCATTTTTACTTGGATTGGGTCGAAATAATGGATAAAAAAAGTACTGAGTGTAAATAAAAGTATCAGATTTCTATCAGTAAATTATTGTTTCCATTTGTAGTTAAAGATAGTAAACATAAATATATATTCGAGACACGTAGCAGACATTAGTATATTTTATACGTGCGCTAACGAGTTCAGGAGATAAACTTTCTTGGTTGTTTTCAGTTTTCTCTACACTAGAAGACTTAAAATTGGCGTTGAAATGGGGAATAGTTTTTCGGATTTATTTACGAGTTTTTCAACTTGGATGCGATAAAAGCTTCCTGTTACTATCTAAGCCATCTTTCATTGTGACTTTCAGATTTATTTCTCACGGTTCTCCAAAAGAATTTGTTTTGGAATTTTTATATAAAGAGAGGATACACACCCAGATAGAGATACTCATGAAATCTTCCGTGAATGACAAATTATCAACATATTTTTTCCCAATAAATATACTCGGATATTAAATTAAACAAAATAAATTAATTAAAACAAGTTTTTTTTATTAAAAAAAAAATTATTTATATGAAAAGGAAACGTGTCGATTAAAATTTTGATTAGGAAACAGAAATCAAGCGTGTAAAAATAGCAATTCTCCATACTTGGTTGTGTTATTTAACAAACTCCGATAGCATTTATCGATACTTTTGAATTATTTACATTTAGAGAAGCTCTTAACTAAAACCTGCTTTTAATTATAGTTTAGACAATTCCAAGCATCAATGAACCATTTATTATAAACTCCTCAAACAGGTCTACAAACCTCTAATCTTCTTTAATGTTTGTCACAGATCTACAAGTTTATACTTTAGATATTTAATAACATTCATATTTGCAATACATCAATATAAATATTTATGTTTAGCATTTAAATATGATTATTACTAATAATAATATTTTATTAAAAATTTTATAGAACTAATTTTTTTATTTATAATAAATCCTTATTATTTATATAATAAATGAAGATATGAAAAAAAATATATTTTATAGTTATAAGCAAACTGATAATTGTATATAAACATAAATAGTAACTAAATCATTGGTTTTTTATGTATATGAAACAAGAATTAAAACTAATTTTTCTATTTGGAGATGTATAATGTCTTAATTACTGTATAAAAAATAAAACTTCCATATTTAGCTTTCTTTCGGAAGGCTTATAAATCATCATGCTGTTCGTTTGTTTGTCTGTTGTCTTCCTGTTTATAGTCATGTGTTCCCACTAATAATTTTTGAAGTAATTAGTAGATTTTCACGAAATTTGTAGGCGATATTCTGCCATTAAAAGTAATCTCGATGTTGCATAAATAACACTCTAGCTTAGCCATTAAAACTGGAAAACACTCTTAATATATCCTGAACTATTTTTGGAATTTAATTAAAATTTAGAAAGATATCAAGTCGAATTAATCCTTTATTTCAATCACTTAATAATGGCGAACATTCAAAGGTTTCTGTCTAATAACTTTTAAATTATTTGATTGATTTTCATAAAACTCAGTAGCATAATTAGTCGATTAAAGTTAAATTTTAAGTAATATTAAGTAATTCTATTCATCCCTTTATTATAATAATGGAAATCTTTAAAAATTAATTATGTTTAGTCTGTAAAATAATAAAAAAACATTAAATTAACAGACAAATGCAATGATTTTCATAATTTACTCTTTCTTTATATTGTAATACATGAAAAAGATAGAAAATTATAATCATGGTTACATAAATAATAATAATTGTAGTTTTAAAAAAAAGAATAGATCCTGTTTACATTGCCTCTATACTTACATGGAAAACGTTTCCTTTAATAAATATTAATAGGGCTTAAATATATTTTTCTATCTAATTATAATTCTTGTTAAAACAAACAATTCGGTAATATAAACAGAACATAAATTGGAAACTTTTTAAAGTTATAATTGGTGGTTTTATGTGCTACAAGTTTTCTTAACAGAATGTTATAGAGCCTACTTAGAAGATAATTATTAAAAAGTTTACTTATAATGAAAAATTACAATAAATTTCTATTATAAATTCGAAAAACATTAATTTGCGGAATGTATCATAAATAAAATAATTTAGTGCGGAATATAAGAGGCGAATAAAATTAAATATAAGGCAATTTTAATCTGGCCTTGTTCACGAAAATGATTTAAATGATTCTTTAAATTATCTCCTATTAGAAAATAATTACTTTATCTAAATAGCTTATTTATAAAGAAAAATATGTAATGATTTTATCAATATAAAGCTAAATTAATAAATTTATCAAAATTAACATAATTTTTCACTTATCAAAAGTAACGAAGTTTTAATAACGATGTAAAATAATGCAAATCTTTATAGTGAAATTTATGTTTTCACTTTTAATGAATAGAGTGTGCTTAAAGTAAACATTTCGACATTTTCCTTGTTATTTAAGTGCACATATTTACATTTACTGGTTTAGACGTTTGGTATCATGGTTTCAATCGACAACCACTGACAAAACAAACATATGTTAACTCTAACATATCGTTTCTTATGTTGGACAAGTAGGAGAAGTCGTGTTTACATTTAGAACAATCCTGGTTTCTGGTGACAAGGTTCGTTCATCTTTGTCTATATACCATGGAAAAAGTGCTGGCAGAAGCAAAACTGAAAACAGCCTACAAGCAGTTCGTAAGAATTAAAATTGTGTAAGACTTAAATGTCAAATTATTTTAAGCACTTGTTTATCTTACTAATTAAACATACATCTGATAACTTAAATTTTAAATGCTTTTATTACTTTACAAAAAGAAAAACTTAAAAAAAATTGAGCATATGATTGAGTGTGGAAATTGTTTAAAAGATGAAAAGATTAGCCACTACACACTATTGTTTATTTTGATCATGAGAATAAAATTGGTTTCTGTTTATAGAAATACGATTTAGATATTTTTATTTTTGAGGTAAAATATGAGACAGTTTTCTCCAAACAGTTTTATTCAACAATAAATGGAGAATATAGATTACTTTACATCCGTTTTCATCTTTCACTAGAGCGGCACATCTTTTAAGAGCCTTTCAATCCTGCCGGTTTAGATATCGATACAGAAGAAAATATCTTTTAAAATTCGACAAAAATTTTTAAATTTTTTTTCTTATTTTTACACAAATGACCTATTAAATATCATGTCATGTTATGATATTTCTCAATAATAATTCCGGTATTGTTAGCATGAAAATTGCTTAAGAAATTATCCTCATTACTTTTACTTTTACCCTTTTGTGCAGTAAGTGCATTGTTCTAGAATCCTTTAATATATATATATATTTTTTTTCTATTTTTCTATACTTAAATTAGTTAATTCCATTTAATAATTTTATATTTATCGGCCCGTTCTTTACTTATTTACTTATTTTTATACCATATTTTGAAGTTGCGAACGTGTAAACTTGCAAAAAAAAAAAGAAAGAAAAATGTTTCCGCTCTGCTCGAAGAATTTTAACTGACAAGAAAACAAATGCTTTTAGAATTTTTCAAACTCAGTTTCGGATTTTTAAAGACAGAAAGAAGTAAGAAGACAAGAATAGTCGAATGATGCATGAGTTCTAAAAACACTCATTCCTGTACGTCGATAACTATTCGCACCTCTCTTCCGGTCGTTTTTATTCCAGAAACTTTGATTTATTGAACTTATGTTATGTTGCTAGTATAGTTACAACTATAGCAGCAGTTTCAAGCTATCGTGAATCATCTAACTTGAGGTCAGTCATAAACCAATTGTTTATAAATCGACCTAATTTCGTATTATCACTTATTACAGTACAGTACTAACAGTGCATTGCATTACTAGTTAGTTTCGAGCAAAAATATTAAAATATTGCTTAAGAAAGAAGCCAAATTTTAATTTTTAACTAAAGAAAAATATGTCGAACTGACTCTACGTATAGAATAACTAGCATCGAAGTCAACCGAAACCGGCAAATCGTGAATTTAACGTTATCGGTATATCACTTTAGCAGCTGTAACAGTATGAATGATGTTAATTTTTCGTGATGATTTTTTTGAATATTCCTTCCTCGTATACGGTTTGAGAAATATGGAAAACGAATTCAAAGTTTATCCTCTTTTTATCTTAACGTAAGAAGGTCGTAGAACTTCGTAATCATCTTTGAGGGTAATTTAGTTCGTGAGGTTCTGGCCTAGGATAACCTTTGACTTTTTTCTACTTCCAGAAATTGTCGCGAAGACACCTACGCAATTTTTCTATTCTAAAAGTTGTTTAAATAAAACTAAGCAAGGAAATAAATTTACCTATTTTTTTTGATATATACAAAATAGTAAATTAGTTATAAATTATTTTGTTTTTTAAAATAATATCTATTAATATTTTCTTTTTTGCTCTTGGCGTGTCGATCTTATACAAGTCACTGATGACCATAAATGGCAATCTATTCGTAAAGATAATAGAGTATTCATGATTCATTATTTTGACATTCACTCTAATGATCCAAACAACCAATGCAGAGAGTCAATAATAATCATTAAACAAATGAAAGAGGAACGATAAGTCTTGCAAAATTTATCGTTCCTCTTTCATTTAAACAGTTTAAATTTAATCTATATAAATTAAAAAAAAAAAGCAATCCCAAAAACTTTCTTAGATGAGTTACATTCTTTGCTTTAATTTATATATGTATATATATATACAGAGCATAAATAATTTTTATTTATTTATATATCTTTTTTGTAGTTTTATACATGTCCAAAAAAATATAACGAATTTTGTTTAAAATTCAAGACATGCGTGAGTAAATTGGTGCAAATTTTTACCTTCTTCAGCATGTTCTACAACGCGTCGGGTAATTAATTCCTTATAAAATATGGAGCTAGAGAAAACCAGGCCATAAATTTTGACTAGATTTTTTTTTTTAGTTGTTTAGTTTTAAGTCATTGTTTGGTATTTCTAAAAGAACAAGTTTTCGCCCATAGAATATATAACAAACAATTTTTTCTAAATATCTCTCTTCTTCGTATAATTTCGTAGATTGATTCGAAATCTAATTAGTTTTTTTTTATATTTTCGTTTTATCTAAATCTATTAAATTTATAGATTTTTATGAAAGTTCCATTAAAAAAAAACCATTTTTATCTAGATAAAAATTTTTATTAATTTTGTTAATTAGCTAGAAAATATATAGCCTGTCTACAATGGACACTATAACGTCTATCATCATTATTATTATTCGAATACAGTAGATAAATTTCGAATAATGTCACGAGTTCAATTAACTGTTGTTGTTGTTTAACGATTCCAAGTCATTATTTTCTTAATATCATAAATTTCTATGAATATATATGAATGAATTTAACGTTCTTACTCATTGTTAAATAATATTTTAATAATTATAAGGAGCGTGTACAAAAATAAATGCGTTATTTACATAGGAGTAGCTTCTCTGTTTAGTTTCTTCCTTAACTCTTCACGCAATATCGTCCATCATTCCAAACAAAGTCATCGTCGGATTTCTTCATGAAAGTGATGGATATCTTTTCACAGAGGTATGAAATATTTTTGTTCCCTACATCAACTATTAATGGATTTTTAGAAAGGTCGTGAACTGTTTGCAGTATTTGTATTCCTCTACATACTATGTAAAACTGATCCCAACACACGAGGTGGAGTATGGCAACCTCCGAAAATTACACGCTTGTCCTTTTATAACAGATCGTGGGTGGTCCTTATTTTCTATTTCTAACCGTTTTTTTTCACTTCCAATTCATTTTTATTCAAAATAAGCTCATCTCTAATATCAAATTTTGAGATAAGCATACGCTTAAAAACCTATTAATAAACATAAACTTATATATACCGTGATAACTACAAAAAGAAAAAGAAAAAAAAGTTAATAACTACTACATTAAAATTCTCAAACAAAACCACAGAACCCTTTGCAAAGAAAAAAATATATATATCGACTCGTAAGTAAAGAAAATCTAAACGTATAATGCATTTAAAATTTTTCAATTATCGTTCGAGTGAATCAATTACCATTAATTAATTATATTTTAATGAAGTTTGTGATAAAAATGATGCGTAATTACTTCAGTTTCTGAATGTGAAAAAATTGTTTATGTTAGTAAATTAAGTTTATTAGATCAAATTAAAAACTGTTATTAAGTTATACAAACATCATTTGGGGATTATACATTATCGTTTCTTGATTGATAATCGATTAGATTATATCTTGATGTATTGCTAGAGATAGGATTATGTTATGGAATTGATAAAGTAAGAAATACTCCCCAAAATTTTTCAATAAAAATTCCAATCGAAAATCCTTAGAATGATAGCAATAAAGAGTTGCAATTTTTAGAGATTTATTAATCGATTAATTGCTATAGTTTTTAATCGATTAAAATTTAAATAATCGATTACTTAATCGTTTTAAGTTTCTAATCAATTAAAATTTACATAATCAATTAAAGGTTTAACGGAAAGCAAATTAATCGATTAATCAGTTTTAATCGGTTAAAATTTAATTAATCTTTAAAGTTTAATCGATTAATCGGCTTTAATCGATTAAAATTTAATTAATCGATAAAAAATTATTCCATTTAATTAAAATTACGGTTTAAAGTTTATGAAAATGGCGTACAACAAAAACATGAAATCGATACTTTTCATTATCTGATACAATTTCGGAAAAAATGTTCGAATTGATTAATATTCGATTAAAGAAATTTTATTAATCGATTAATTGTTTTATTTCATCGCGTCATAGCAATTTAATAATTCTCTAATTTTCTTGATTATTAACGTTATTTTAAAAAAAAAATTACTACTAACTTAGTTCAACGTCAACTTTCCAGCTTTTGAAATAATTATAATTATTAATAATACTATTATTTTTATTAATAGTCATAATATTCTTCATAATTATCAAAATAATATGATTGTTGTGAGTTTAATAAATACGTTTTTCTCTTAGAATATATATTTTTTTTTTAAACGTTCCATTACAACTGTCGTATTATTAATGCTATCTAAAAATGAAGTCTTATTCAATCTCATTGTACGAGAGAGATAAGAAAATTTCCTTATCTACGAGAAATTAGATATAAATTTATGTACTTAGACTCAATTTTATTTTGTAACCTCTTAATCTACGTTGGTGTTTAAAGTACTAATTTCTGGCATGGTGTATAGCACTTTCTCAGAAAAAAAAAATGTCAAAATGATCCAAATGAAAAATTATACGTAACATAATGGCCTTTGGACTTTTCTATCTGGCAAAAATACCGTGAGTATGTGCTCTTTGACATTTGTAACATCTATAAATGTCTAACTTCAGAATATAATTGCTGGGATGAACAATACTGAGGTATTCGACTGTATACGCCCGGTCATTATTGCTCTTGGGTTACTTTTGTCAACAGAGTTTCCTCATCCTAGGCATTTTGTAAACTCATACACATAGGACGCCTATTCATAAAGCGATACAGATTTAAATTCTGGTAGCAACGTCGTTAACGCATGAGAATATAAATAAGAAAAACATATAATGCACATATTTTGTTTTTTTTTAATTTATTTATAAAATAGTAAGCTTTTCTATTTGTTAATATACATTAATGATTATTAAGTTAAAAATTCCAGAAACAAAATTCTTAAACGACTAATGTATGCTTTAGCGAAAAAAAAAAAAAATCGATATTATTCGTATTAGAGAACGAGTTAATTTCTTAGAAATATCGGAAAGATGAGTGAAAATACTAGGAAATTATCGATAATCCCGATAAAGTTGAAAATGGAAAATTCTAAGAAAGCAATTTCTTTATTACGTATATATGAATCAAATACGGTTAAGTATCTATATTTTGATACCTTTTTTTTAAACTTTTTTTGCTCAAATTTAGCTGTTATGCTCCGAGACACTGCATCCGTTTCTCTCTGATAACTTTTAACTCTGCAGGTTAATTTGAAGAAAATTCATCATAAAGATGAAGCGACTAAAAAGATGCGATCCATCAATTTTCACGCTCTCAACTTTATTATAATTAACCTGGCAACTGACGGAATTCGAAATTTTGCCAAGATTATAAACGGATTTATAAAGAATTCTGAAATTTAATAATATAGATATTAAGATCTCTATCTCCTAATACTAACGTTACAAGCTATTTATTTTTCGATTACGTTCTCTTATTAATTTTGTCTGAAAAAACACCATAAGCAATATAATTTATTCATCTGAACTTTTTATTTAAAAAATAAAAAATTAATTAAATTTGTTTATCCATTAGTAAGAAGCATAAACTGTGGCAGGAGGGGTAGAAAAAAAAAAAAAAAAGTAAAAATACGTTCGAGCATACCAATTTTGTAAGAAAGATCTATCGCCTTGCTAAAAATTAAACAGACAAATGGCGATTAGTCAACTACTGCCTTAACAGGAGTACTGGGCCTTATATAATCTGATCAAGGCTGCGGCGCCGACATCCAGAGAAATGGTCGAATGTCAGGTTCGAGTTTCTGTCGACGTGAGTTCTAGCACTTAGCGCCAACAGATGAGGTCGCAGGTCGACATTAGTCTCTTTGCAACTGCTAACTTGTCTAATATTCTCCATCTCTCTTAACTACAAACAACTGAAAATTTATCGATTATCGCCTTTCTAAAAATCGTGTAGACATAAAAAGCAAACTAATTGCTTTCCATACAACAACAAAGATGATTATTTATTCTAATTTGCACTTTTTTTTATTATTATTTATTCTATTTGTAACACATATATATATATTATCGCAGATTTTATGATATTTTTTTCGGTTACGGAGCTGAAAAATAATATAAAACAGTATTTAGTTACGTAAAAAAAATTTTTCTCACGTAGAAACAATTTCATATATGAAATTTTTTCAGGTGAGAATTTATTTTATTTTTTATCACGTTTGATATTTCTAGCATTCTTTCTTTTTATCGCTACTGCAACAGAATCGAAACATAAATATCTAACAAAAAAAAAAAAAAAAGGAAAATTTCTCTGATCCGAAATAATACAAGTCGAAAAATATTTCATCCAAAAGAGAAAAATGAATATTATCACAAACCTGTAGCTTGGAATTTTCTAAATTAATAGAGACGATTTAAAAACGATTTTCTCGCAATAGAAATCGATTAAATCGACAGAAGAATTTTATAATCTTTAAAACGTAAAAATAGCGAATAAATTCGAGATAATAAAAATTTTGGAAGCACTATCATAGAAAAGCAGAAGGTCAAATGCAAGTGTAAGATGTTATAGGTCACTCAAGACGTGAAGTAGAGTGAAGATTTATGGATAAAAGTAGCTTAGAGGTCGAAACGAACAGGATGATGCTTCAGTGCTACACCTGGTAGATATTGATGACAAATTATGTCCCTGTGTGCGTAGGTCGTTAGTGCAGCTTGCTGATTGTAGACCTACTCAAGCAATCTCTGATAAGCACATAATGCATTAGAGTGCCGCCGTTAGTGACCTACTATCTGGTAGCGTTATAATCACACTTATGTTTTACAACCTAATCCTGATTCAATGAAACTTTTATACTTTCATCTCAATTTTCACCATTTTTTTCTTCTATAACATGATAGATTTTTAATATTCGGTAACTCATATTTACGTTACACTTTCTGCATCAATTATGTACAAAAATTCAGAAAATAAAAACTGCATTAAGTACTTGATGAAATATTTATATACGATAATCTTAAATATAATAAATAAATATATATTTATATAGTTTAAGGTTACTTGGTAATTGCAAATTGCAAGCGTATCCGTACTATTAATATAAAACTTCATTTTATAGTCATTAAATGTAACGACAGGAAGATACTTCATCAAAAACCAATTTTCTAAAAAATCTTGAGGTGGGTCCAACTCCTCCCACTTAAGCTTGTAAAACTGATCAATGCGATAACATGGAGTCTACTACTTATGTCCCTTCTATATCTCCCTCTATTTATCATCACCAAGATTCGATAAACATCTCGCAATTAGAGAAAAAGCGTTGGTTAATATGTAAAATTTTCGAGAAGTCAGATTAAAAAATAAATAAATAAATAGTAAACTTTTAATCAGATGGAATGGTTTCGTGCACGAAAGTAATAATACAGATTCGGAAAAGTTGCTATGTGACTGTAAGATGTAGTAGGCTATATATTTTAGAAGAAGGAAAAAAAAAATCTATATTTTTAATAATCGAACTACAGTAATATTTTTAGTTAAAAATAAATCAACATAATTTAATTTTATAACTTAATAAAATTTTTTAAGAGCGAAACGATTGGAAAAATGTAGATTAAAAGCGGAGATAGTAATATTTTATGAGTTTTTTTTTTTTCTTATAAAGTTACATTTTATTGAATTATATTGATGATTTTGATATTGATTGGTTAAAAGCAGAGATAGTAATATTTTATGAGTTTTTTTTTTCTTATAAAGTTACATTTTATTGAATTATATTGATGATTTTGATATTGATTTTATGATTATTGTATATCACTTATTATTATTTTTTAATTATTTTAAAGATTTTTAGTTGAACGTTCGAGTGTAGCTCTAAACAATGCTTAGAATATTTATCGTTAAATTTATAGCAATTCGATATATAAATTAATTTTTATCGCGATTTTTAATTTACATAAAAATGTAATGAAAATAGCTGAACGTTCGAGTGTAGCTGTAAACAATGCTTAGAATATTTATCGTTAAATTTATAGCAACTCGATATATAAATTAATTTTTATCGCGATTTTTAATTTACATAAAAATGTAATGAAAATTTTAATAATATCTATATAATAATAATCACACTGTTAAAAGCATTAAAAGTGTTATAACGAATACAAGAAGAAGTACGGAATAAAAAAAAAAAGAGATCTTGATCTAATAATTGTTAGTTCCTGGAAATGTCGCTCTGGAACATCATAAATGCTTAATTTTTTTTTTTTAATTTTTTTCATACTTCGATATATTTATATATATATATCCCTTTTTTCTTGATAAAGAAAAAGAATTTTGGAAATTATCCCAATTCAGGTTTCAAAAATGTAATAAATGGTTTTAACTTTCAAACGACAATGATAAATAACAGCTAACGATACTGGTTTAAAAAATGCTTCTTGGGAAACTTCTAAAGAAGAAATAGCTCGGTAATTGTAAACATAGTTATTTAGAAGAGTTAATGACAAATGTTAGCAGGATGTGGATTCTTCTGAGGAACTGATCGACATTAATGATGATCTTCCAGTTAAAATGCTTCTCGGTGACATCACAACTTTATTTCCTCTTTTTTTTTTATTTCTTAATTATCGTGTGCTAGAATAATCGATTGTTCTATATAAACTATGCATATGATAAATGATTCTATTTGTTGTGGATAGAACAATAAAAGCAATTATAAACATTAATAAAACTGATAATTCGTTCCTTGATAGATGCTATACTTTTTAAACAATCTATGGGTATACCCATGTTATAAAAATGCTTTAGACTTAGTTTAGTTTCTACCATTCAACTTTTATACACCTCTTTATTAGGGGTGGAGGAAACTAGAAACTACTCCAATGATCGTGATAAATACTCATTTAGGCAGGACTAGACCCTCAGGCTAACAAATTTTGTTTCGCCGAGCCTGTTTTGAGTATGCTTTATAAATATAAATTTTTATTTTTTTTTACATAAATATTTTGAGGTGTTTCCTGCCCAGTAATAGTTCTCATCATTGGTGGAAACATTAAATCCACAGATAGCATATTTGTATAAATGTCTGCACGTTAATGAAGCTATCGGAGGAGCATAATAACGACGAAAATTTCTGAATTGTTAGCAACAATTTTAATTGAACGAAACAGTATGAACAATATAACAAGATTAGATTAACGTTTCGATTAAAAATTACACCATTTGAGACACATCTTAGAAGACTAATTGGACTAGTGGTTCGACACGACGGAACTAATGGTGCGAATACTCACGATTTTGTCACGATTCAAATCTAAAGTGTGACGCGTGACATACAGATCGCAACAGCCATCTCTCTCTCTCTCTCTCTCTCTCTCCCATCGTGTCATGTAGTACTTATCTCGAAAAGTTGTGGTAATAGCGGAGGGGGTTGTTCGTCCTTCAGCATTCCAATTAGCTAACCTTATCTCAAATACTTCGGAGGCTAAAGACATAAATGGAAGATCGACATGAACCGTAACTATCAACAACATTGCTGTGGTACGGCAATTTTAGTTAATTCTGCAAAGTATTGAGTCTAGTAAGCACGCTTTTTCATGTAAGAATTTAAAGAAAAAACAATAGTTTTTAAGTTTAAAAATACTTCTCCTCTTCGAAATATTTAAAATTAATAATATAAAAACAATAATTTGTGAAGAAGTTTATTTTATTTAAAATTTTTAAAGCATTTATGAGCCGGGTGAATATGGATTTCTTAAGTTTATCAATAATTAATTAATTCTTAACGATAATGTAATTGTAAATGTATAAAAATGTTGATTTTATGCTAAGAATAAATGGCAAACTGGAAATTTTCAACTGTTGAACGGAGAATCTAAAAATATATTCTACCATATTTTCATCATGCATAAGAGTTCTCGATAATGTCAAATAATATAAAAAAAAAAAATCTTTATTTTGATTGATATAATTTTACGTACTTTATAATTTACAATAGAATCTACAAGCTTTATCTGTTTTTGAATAGTCTAGCTTATTAATCATTTGCATTCAATAAATCGTTCACATGAAAATTTTATTAAAAGAATCGTACACGCGATACAATCTGAAAAATTATCGATTCTAAAAAAAATAAATTTCTTTCAAAGTTTCGACTTCCTTACAACTAATGCAAAAAGTTTCTACAGATATCATCTGTTATCATTCATTATTTACTGTCATCCGGAGACTGCATATTTCTTATATAAAGTTTTGTGCACCGCTGATATCATTGCCGGCATTACGCACTTAATTTTTTTTTTATTGATCTTTGCAAAATTTTAAGATTTCTATATTATTTTTCTGCTGCAAAATTTTAATGATGTATCTGTCAAATATTTATTAACTCAAAAAAAAAACATCTTTTGTTTGTTAGAAAAAAATTACTTCCACTTTATCCATTAATGATAACTTATACACGAATATTGATTGATTGATTAGAATTATAAAAAAATTCTCTAGTAAAGAATGCAGTAAATGACAAAGATAATTTATAATTTAAAAAAAAATCCCAGCCTTCATTATACAGTATTTTCGATGAGTTAAAAATGTTAAAAATTCTGTAAACAAAAATATTGCCTCCAGTAAGATAAAGCAAATTTATTTTTATTCGTGTTTACTGAATTTAAAATTTTGATATATTGCAAAGAAGCTGTGTCCATTTTGCAAAAACTTCTTTGCAGTGTTTATGTTATGATGTTTCTTATTTTTTCTGTTTATAAAATTAAAAAAAATATTCATAAATAACTTCGGATAAAAATTACTTCCGTTCAAAGATGTAGTGTGATTAATTCAGCATCACGTTGATATATTAACATATCAGATATTTTTGTAGTTTTAATAAACATTTAAAACTTTGTACATTGAGAAAGTTGCAATTATCACTCGAAAATTGCAATTTTTCAGATTCTAAATCGTTCATCTTCTCTTTAGTTCCTCTTTCTTCTCCACATCGCATCATTAATCATTTCCTTATAGAACTGACAGAGTATATCTTGTTTAATTAGTGGGTAACAGGAACTATAATTGCGGAACCGTTCAGATTCGTCCGGTAGTGATGAACTGAACATGATATATCCACGGGTACTATCTCAATTATTCTCAATTTATATTTAGAGAATGCGAGAACTTACAAAATTTGACTGGCTATAAATAAAAGCTAATGAAGGCAATTGTGTTACTATAACTGCAAACAAAAAGAGAGAAAAAAATTCATTATCTACTACTACCACTGATCATTGAATGTAGAGTAAAAAAGAAATAAAAAATTAGTGAGAAACGATTAAGTGAAGTATAATTATATCGAACATTTATCGCTCATAAGAGTGTCAATGTTAACATTGATATCCGAGTATCGGATGAACCTTTTGACACCAATGGACTAGAATGGGCATAAATGATCAACCGCAGTGGGCCAAGACTTTCAACACGACTCAACCGTGACTCCGCCATTTAGACACATCGTTCCATCATCCTCCATCTCCAGCTGTCCGCTGCTGTTTTTTTCTCGCCCTCATCACCAATTAAATTTTAACCGCCTTCAGCAGCGACCCTTTGGCCACCGAATATCAACATCTCTTATATTTTTAACCACTCGAAATTGCTCCAAATCTTCGCATTTAGCTCTCTAATCTTCAACCATTCGATTCGCCATATTAATTTTTACATAAATTACAATAATTCCAGCTTAAATCTTTACTAGATATCAAATGCATTTTTTACGATTTCTAAAGAAAAAAATTTATATAGTTTAGATATCGACATACAGTATAGATAACTTTATTAATCGATTAATAAATTCACGATTTTGATATATTATTATCACCATCATCATCGATGAAATTCGATATGTCTCTATTAGATAATGATACTAGAACATTAATAGAATTAGAGTATGGCCTATAAATATAGTCCATTTTTAATTAGATAGTAGATTTGATGGATAGCTTCGATAAATACTAATCATCTCAACACTACAAACTAGATGATAGTGTTATGTCACATGAATATCATCGGTACAGAAAGCAGATTTTAAACTCTACATAAACACGCGAGAAAAACGGAGAAAATTTCCATTTAAGATGAGACTAGTAGATTCATTCGATGACTTAAAAGAACTTCATTGGAATAATTATGGGTCTGGACACTAATTGAATCTGTTTAACCTATTATTATATTGGATGTTCGATCATTCTGAATAAGCAAACACTTCTAATAACAATTACAGAAAGCAGAAGACACGTTGGAATATGTATCAGTGTAGTTAATATCTTTAAAGAAAGAAAAGTAGCTAAGCTAAGACGTCAGCGGACAAGAGGCGTACCTGAGCTGCATTGGAACTGTCAGATTACAAAATGATGAAGATGTATAGCAGGTTGGGTTGAAACACTTCACTAATTACCGTATTTATATAAATAATTGGAAGACACGGTTTCAAAAACTCTCCTTACAATTCTCTTTCTACCAAGACGGTCTTTATTTCGGTTAATACGACATAAAGACGTTTTACTCAAAGAGAAAAGAAAAATATACATGTGCATAAAAATGGAAACGGTGGAATAACAGAAAAAATATGCGATGACTGTAGTTTTGCACGTTGACAGCTGCTTTATACCTTAATCACTTTTACTGACCTCTACGTTATCCATAGTAATTGGAAAAATGTAGGAACAAAAGAGAAATGTAATTAAAAGGTTTTGTATATGATTAATTTGCTATTCTTGAATTCGGCCGAGTTGTTAATGAAGTATTCGAAGAAGAGACCTGTTTTTTTTTTCTGTAACGTCAGTTAGATAATTAGTTTGTTTGTCGAAATTTTTATAAAGAGAAAAAAAAATCATTAGAATACAAAATGCGTTTTTCTTTAATAAGAATTGATACGTGCTTTTTATTTTAGTGAAGAACTTAATTCCGTTCGAATCAAAATTCTCCTGGTGTAGTTCATTTTAAGCAATAATAACTCGTATTACATGTTAATCTGTAAGAGTTATAGTTAAAATTGATCTCGCTAATTAATTTAAATTATGTTTAAAGTTGATCATTAAAATTTTATTTAGTTGAAAATATCTGTTTTAGTTATAAATGCCTAGTCTATACAGCATAAAATGTAGAATATGATATCCAACATGGGTTCGAACCTTTATTGTAGATTGATTATAAAAGTTTTAATCATATACAGCATAAGTTCTACATTTATCAATGATGAAATGCTTATAAAAATCTGTAATTCTATGGTTATTAAGTAAATTATGGTTCCTGTGGTTTATTTAGTGCTGTGTACATGTAATCTTTCTTTTATAAACATTTAATTCATTGAGAAGTAATAACTCGTGTTGTATATGATTAAAGACACATTAAAGGTTCGAATCTACATTTAGATATCACATAAAGATTCCTCCTTTTCTCTGTTTTTCCATATTCCTCAACGAGCTTACAAGATTTATACATCTGGTTTATGTTAAGAGTTTTTTTCTAATAATAAAACGAGCATAATATTCTTCAAATCATTTAAAAGCTATAAATTACGATTATGTTTCTTGCTATTAAATCATAAAAAGTAGCGAGTCTAATTAATTATTAAGAAATGCTACTTTAAAATGTTGAAGAAATATTACTTTAATAATTATTTTTTAGCCACCCAGCCAATGTTGAAGTAGTAGTAATCTGTAGACACTCCTTACTAAGCCAACTTCTATTAAGTTGATTCGTCATCAGATGCAATCTTGTGAGATAGAATACGTTGCCCCGACCACAAACCAACAGCATGACATACAAATGGGCCTAATTAACTCTATCAAGAAGAGTATCGTACATCCAATGCTTGATGTGGGCTGATATTCCTAACAAAGTATTCGATCCTCTTCAACAGATTACATTAAATTAATTTTTTTTTTCCTTTCTAAGCATGGCAATTAACTTTTTTTTTTCTTTTGAATTTAACTGTAGTTATAAGTTACTATCATATTATGTGTATAAAGCTATAAATTAATTAATGTTCTTGAGAACAATTTTAAGTTATTTATGGATGACTGTGCTAGAATTCAGTGCGTAGGCCTATTTAGAAGGTTAAAATACGTTTACACGATACTTTCATCTTTAAAATACGGCAGAAATGATAAAAAAATGTTTCTGATTTTTGGTCAGTTATCAGTAAATTTAGGAGCAAGTATAATTCTATTGAATTGAAAATGTTTCTTTCTAATTCTAGTTCAAATAACGATCAAATTCTTTTACACTAAACTTCCTTTCTGCATAAATCTAAATCAGTGATCCTATTCTTGACATTGTAATTACCGAGAGTAAATTAATTCAAGCTATTCTGAAATAAAAGACTAAATCTTCCCCGATTTCGAGAGAATTAATTCTAAATTTCTATCACCTTTTCTAAGCTCCTCATCTCTTCTCATCTTTTATGAATAAGGCACTTCAGTATTACGTTATCCTCCACTCACGGGGAAAAGTTCCTATTTAAATGAACTCACAAAATAATTTACTCTCTCTCTCTGAATTCTAATCATCATCATCTTATTGAACTATTTTTATTTTTAGTAAATTATTCTCTACTATTCCAAAATCTAGATTAAGCAATTGGTAACCCAATTTTCAGTTCTTAGTCACTCTAGCTTCAATCCAAATTATTTTGGCATTTGATTAAGTTTTCTTATAAGCATTTTTGGCTGAGCTATACAGATTTTAGAATATTTCAAAATTTTCAAATTCTCTTTCTTTATACGAAAAAGATTAAAAATTATGATCATGTTCACAGTTTATTTCTGCTATTTTTATATATTTTTTCTCATAACTGCTATAAGTGGCAACAAATTTACTTCTCTTGAATTTTTCTCAAAATTGTTAATGTTCGATAATCTAATTTCAAAATTTTTTTATTTTTATTTTTTGCTCGAACAGTCTTTGATAGTCATTTCAGACAAAATGATATATACAGTTTGTCAACTAATTTGCTGATAACACAGCTATATATTTTCTCTTACAATAATTGGCATGCAGAATAACCCATCTGTTTAAAATAATGCTCTTTGAATAATAATAATTACAAAAAAAATATTAAGAATAAATCTCTCTATAAGTGTGAAAACTCTGGAAAACATAAGTATGTAAATAATTAAATAAAATTAGTTAATCTTCAAAACCATTCTGTTTAATTCTACGCTTTTATATACAGTTATTCTTATCTAGAAAATAAAATACTTGTGAAATACTTAAATTTCATTAAATTTAGAAAGAACTATTCTTAATTATGTTTATCAAAATTGAATTTTAGAGTTATTTTTTCTACAAAATAATTTGTAAAAAAATCCATTTTTTACTCGTATAAACAGTGAAAAGAAAAGAATTATATGTATACAGTACTATCATTATTAACTAATAATAGCAAATAAATGAAGATGATATTGTTTTCTTCGATAATATCATCATTTTTATCCTATTATTATTATCCAGAAAATTAAAAATCCAGTTATGCTTCAAAATTTGATCCAACTTATCGAAACTTCATGTCTCCGCATCATCATACGCATCATCAATGGCTGTTAAAATCAAGAGGATCATGATCATGATCATGATCCTCTTGACTTTTTTAACAGCCATTGTTTACAATAATATATTTTACTGAGTATTAATCACTCATACTTTTGTCTAATAGATAAGTAAAACTCTGTAAGTTTGTCAATTATTTAAGAAAAAAAAATCTTAGGTTTTGGTGACTCAATGTTTCGATTAGCTGTAAAATTCACAATAATTGATTATGATCATCATATTTTAACGGTAAATATATTTTCTCTAAATGTGAAAAAATTCTATACAATTAATCACTAACCATTCTCCAACTACAGAAATTCTCTTCGTGCTTACAAAAAACTATTTTTCAATTTGACAATTTTATCGCCGAAATTTTAAGAATGTTTCTTAATGTTTATTTATATAATATTTCATTCCTATTTCTCTATAAATAAGAATGATTTTTTTTTTTTGCATTTTATTAATAAATGTTAAAAAATAACACAATAATTAAGTAATTATCATTACTTAATTATTTTAATTCAATTAAAACAATAATGTAAGATCGTTAAATTTCATAAATTTTACTTGTCTGAATTTATTAAAATAGTTTCGTCTTTTTAAGTTAGTGAAAGGATGTCAAAGTATCAAGAAATCTTTACTGGTGTTAATTAATCACTCTTTGTGCCATATAATTGAATAGCACTAACGACTTAAAATTTTTAATAGTCGAGTTGTGCTAATGAGTTGTATTTTTTCCTTAAGTAGTAAATAGTTGATTAAAAAAAATATATATATTTCTCCTTTGTACCGCCTTACAGCATACTAGTTCTTAAAGAGAATCTCTTTTTTGTTCGGTTGCATTCTTATCTAAGGTTTCTTTACACTAGTAATATTAGATGATAAGCTCCTTTCTTTCATAAAAAAAGAGAAACAAATTCTTTTAAATTTTAACAAAGTTTCGATTTTCTCACTTTATATTTTTTTACTCATTTTTTTTTTCTATATTTTTAGCAACTTATCTCTTTGAAGTTTGGGAGTTAATTTTTAAAATTTAAACAAAGCTTATTTATGTGTTCTTTAACCTCGATTTTAAGGATCATTTAAGCTAAAAAGTGTTTTCGAACGAATAAATTTTAACTGCTAGAGAGAGCTATTGAATGCATTCATATTATTAGATTTATTTGTATTCTCATAAGAATGCTATCTGGTTCTGCAAAACATATTTCTTAGTTATATAATGAGCATGATAATAAACAGATGGAAAGTTTTCCTCTTCCTTCTCCTACGAGATCAATTCAATAATGCTTCTTAAATTTCATTATAGAAGAAATCCTAAAGAATTAAATCATTTTTAGATTTAATTCGTAGCTACATCCTTCGACTAAATCAGTGAAATTTAATCTGAACAATTGCTTTTTACTCTTTTCTTCGCTGCTCTCGAACGATTTTAACTTTATTTTTATTTCGCTTCATAAGAAAACCGAAAGATGATGCTGTTAGAGCTAGAATTATTTCATCATTCTGGATCTAACAGCATCATCAGAAAAAAATTTCATAAAAATCGCAAAAATGCACCTCTCTTTCTCATTTTTTTTTTTTTTTTTTTAAAAATTTTATTAATAAATTTATTTATATAAAAATTTTTTTTATTTATTTTATCATTTTTTTTTTTTTTTTCCTTTCGAATATAAATTGAAATTTCTTATTAAAATATCTTACGCTTCAGGAGTACATTATGTTCCTTTAACTTTATCGAGTAACTTTATGATTCTGTATAAAAAATTGAATAAACAAATAATGCCGAGACTGAAAATTATTCATTATTCTCTTCTTAATGATTACTATAAGTTCAAATATTCGTTTTTATGCTCCAAGTAGCATTGAAATTCATCTTTTTAAATATAATGTTCTATTTAAAGTTTAGTAAAATAAAATAAATTAAAAATAACTGTAAGCATTGTTTATAAAAGGAAACTAAAATTATAAATTCGTGCAATAATTAATGAGGCAAAAATAAAAAATATTTTTTAAATTTTAAAAAAAATTTTTAACTGAATTTAATTTCTTTTAAAGCTTCATTTTTTTTTGTAAATCGTTAGGAACGAAATGAACAAAATATACATATCAGGTCTTATCAAAAGTAATGTCTTTTTCATACTGTACTTGATCAAACATGTCTCAGCTTGTCTGAACATGAACTTTTATATGCGATTACACAATGTTGGAAGAGTGTTAGAGAATATATACTTGATTAAATGATTTATCTTTTATATCCTTTCAAAACTTAATGCTAAAAATAACATTATTTTTAGGATAACCTGATATATCAAATCAATTAAATGCCATTCTCGCTTTTTTGATGAAGCATTGACAAGAAGGAAGGAATAAATTTAATAATGTATTTAATTTTCTAAATGTTTGAAATTTTTTTTAAGTTAAAAATATTTAAAATAATTTTTATATATTGATATTGTTATGTCAGTTATTCTCCATCGATAAATTATGAATTCTTACCATAACTAAGTTTCAATTATGATCAACTTAACATTGAAACCTATAAAAAAAAAATCATAACCTTGATGATCAATTGATAACCTTTTTAATATTTAAACCATCATAAAACTTAAAATATCAATATTTAAATTAAAATTATTAGTAAGATGATGTTAAAATCATAATTTAACTAATGGAGAATTTATTCTTTTTCTCAGATATTATTTTAATACTAAATTTTCTATTTATTGAGAGAGAAAAATGGATAAAATTAATCATTGTTACTTATACTAAAAATGGATAGTAGTAGATAGTAAACTCGTTGCTAGAAAAGAAAACACTGTACATAGATTAATCGAATAAATATGTAGATTATCTTTGTCCGATTACAACATAATCGAGCAATGATAATCTGGAACCGTTATAGATATATTTCTCAATTTTATTTAATAGTAGAAAGAATATTTATATATCAAAGAAAGCAAAAAAATATTTCATTAATATCGTTAACCATAAAAATACAAGAAACCTTTTTATATTGACTTACTCCATTAGATTCGGACAGAGTGAACAGACCAAAAGGAAAAAAATTGATAACTTTCTACTTTGCCAGAAACATATCCACTTTATCAGAGAAAATTCCAAAAGAAAAGTATAGAAACAACCAATATAACTGCTTGATTTATGACAATTATAAATTAAATAGTTGAAAGAATTTTAGATTTATTATTTTACATTTAATCCAACTTTATTTTTTTATTTATTTACAGTACAATATTCATTAAAAGTCTATTTTTCGTCTATTATCATAGATATGAAGGATAACATGTGTTGCATTATATTATTATCACCATCTACAACTTTATTTATTAAAATAAATTAAGGCAAAAAGTATGTTAACAGATACAAACCTTATAAAAGATAGGATTATCTCTTAAAACACTTTATTCAGAGTTAATCATATGAATCTCTCTCACTCTTCGATGGAGCACTAATTATTGTTATTATTTTATCTTATAAATTCACAATTATCTCAATTCTAAATACGTTTTTTTTTTAATAATGTTGGGTAGTAATAGATTGTTAGATAATAACAAGTAGTTCATGTAAGGGGTAGATAGCTACAAGTGGCTAATCGTGATTCGGAAGGTTATATACATCGCTAATCGCCGAATAATGCCAACTAACTCATAAACAGGCCATAAAAATTTTGTTGCTGGTCATAAAGGAGAGGAGATTAGAAAACTTGAAATTTGTTGTTTAAATTTATATCGTATTCGAAGATTAACAGAGCGAGCAAACGTTTTTGGCTTAATTATCAAAATAGAAAATAGGAGAATTTAATTAAAATACTCGGAAAAAAAAAAAATATTATCTATAATTTTTTTCGTCATAATCAATTTTTGATGTCATAAAAAATATTTCCTGGTGTGTTTTAGATCAAATTTTCTAATCAGTGATTTGTGAACTGTTTTCCTGTAATTCGTTGATTAATTAAATGGAGGCAATTTTTTTTTTTTTTCCGTTAGCATCATCTTTAATCCGATCTTCTCGGTGATAAATCATCCCATCTTTGTACTGTATATGTTTTTTTTTTTTTTTTTTAAATTTGCATTGATCATCGTTCCCATCTTTGTACTGTATTTTTTTTTTTTTTTTTTAATTCACTTCCTCTTAAAGATTGGTAAAGAGATTCTTGCTATAAAAACTTCCATTTATATTCAAAACTACAATTTATCAATGTTTGAGTCGTACGTATCTCCAGAGTTAAAAATTACATTGAATATGTTTCTGAAAAAAGTATTGAGAGTTGAATCATCTCTTTAAAATGTCTTTTAGTTATGTAAAAACTAAACTTATAGATACTTTTTATATATATTAGGCTGTTTATACAAATAAATCTTAATAATTAAAAAAACTCTCAAGAAAATTAACTAGTCAAAGTTGAATGCAATAATAAATTTTTTCTATTCGATTATAGAGATAAAATTCAGTTTGACAGTTATTCCTGATTTAAATTCAACAAAATATGTTATTATAACAATTATTATTCAAATAAAATTCATATTTCTACTGTTAACTTTGCTTATTTATCGAAAAAAAAAATAGTTATAGCTATTTATAATATTGCCTTTTATTTAAATTTTTTAATGGTTTCTAAAGTTTAACGAGGCATACTAATTGCTAAATTCTAAAATTCGAGTATTATTTGCATTAAAAAAAAAAATAAAAAATACGTGGAAAGGAAATTTTCAAGAAAATTTATGGATTTCTAGAATCTCAGAGTCGTGTTTTGAAAAGAAAAACAAAATATAACAAATGTAATCTTTATTACTTTTCCTTAAGTAGGTATTACATACGGTTATAGGGCGACATAGGATACACTCGGCACATGTTCTGTCATTTTCTCATAAGTGCTCCTATTTTGGTAAGCCCAGTTCACAAATAGCTTCATCTGAAGCGACTTTTGTAAGTAAATGTCCCTTAAATCTAGCGTGAGAAGTAAAAACATCAATAATCCAAATTATAGTAACGCAGTGCTGAGAGTTTTCTCGCTTAGGCGCTCCAACTCCATGAATAATGAATAAATACACATATTGTTAATTGTATTACTGTAAGAACTCTCCTACAGCTTGTTTGGAAGAGAAATAGTCTTGCGTTAAGAATGGTTGGCAATAAATTCTCTCACTCTCTCTCTCTCTGCTCCTTTTTTTTTCCTTCTTTTTTTAAGTTTCTCTTCTTCTAAGTAGCTAAATATGTAAGTGTTTTTACTTGTTTTTTATTCTGTTTACATGTAGGCTATTAAAAAGAATGAAGAACATAACTATTGCTTAATGAATGACTTTTTTTCTAAGAAGATTGTTTGTTCCCAAAGAAACAAACTAGAATAATACAATTATTAAAATAATATCAGATATTTTTTTATTTAAGATTGAAAAATTATATCACTCTCTTCATAAATTTCTTTTTATGAAAATTAAACAATTACTTTTTTATATTTAGAATGTAAAATATTCATAACATGCTTAAAACTTTTAAAGAAAACTTTAATGAAGTTTACTGAGTTAAATTCAATTAAAGTATAAAAAAAAAATAATAATTTTAAACGTGATGAATCAAAGATAACCAGTTATATATATATATAAACACTTCGGGGGCGCAGTTAGATTGACATTGTACACAAATAGGACGGAACAGTCAACTGTCAATAGTTAGAAAGGAATACTATATAGGAAAACCTCGCCCAGAGGGGTGTGGCATATATCCGTGTAGTCATCCACGAAGAGGGAGAGTCCATTAAAATCTACGTTAGACACTTCAAGGCGGCCGTGCAAGAGGCCCAAATGTAGCTCGCGGCCACAGAGCTGGGAAAATTTTGGGGATGGTTTCCTGTTTCACTGCTATTAGCCTTACTATCATCAACCGTGCATTGACCACGGACTTGACTAGAACAAAAACGACCAAGAAAACATCCACACTCACAGACAGGTGTCAAGATACACCTTCCTGTTTCTATCCGGAATTTACATTTAAAGCTCAATTTTTGATTCTTTGTGACAAACAACTAAAGAAAGATAATCGTCACAAAAAAAACCTGTATCTCACTTAACACAATGATATATTAAAACCGAACAGATATGCTTGCGAAAATTGAATCAAGATTAGCATCTCCTATTGAATAAATATATTTATAACCATAAAATAAAACGAGGATATTGTATCGTCTATTGTACTACTCTTCTATAATTTATTTTAAGTCCATTCATCAGAATTCATACGTCTTAAACGGCTGACAATATGTGTTTCTAAAGCAAAAGTTAAAAAGAAAAAAAAAAAACATTACGCCCCTACGTGTTATGTTATAATTTAGTACTTTACTTGCTACAGAACTGCCTATTATATTGTAGAGGAACTGAAAGATCTTATTCAAACAATACGAAGTACTGTATAAGAAATATCTCATAGAAAAGGAAAAAAAAATTATGGATTGTAACACGAAATCCTTATTATAACACCATTATTGATTACGCGGGACGAATATGTCAGTTGTAGAGCGAGAAAGAAGGTCCCTATGTGATGTAAATTTTTCATTTATGGATACTCGAACGAATTTTTACGGGCTTTCTTCAAAAAATGATAATGCGCGATTTTTTCGTACTCATAAATTGCAACATTGTTTCTTATGTAGTATAAAGATGAGAAGAACTTTTCGGCGCCAACTTGACATCGCTTTATTCAGAAATAAGCGTGAGAATCCTTCTTCCACACTCGTTGGTGATGAAGTGGCGACATTGGGCTGAGGATTCTTCTTATCGACTTTTATTACTCCGTTTTCCTTCACAATTTGCTAGATTAAGCCAATCCTTGGGTGTAAATCATTGTCTAGATATGTAACTTGTAGTAATTATTTGCTTTTAGAGTGTGCATTGTCTAGATGAGATGGATTTACATCATTTACATCCGGTCAAATTACCGCTGCAGCTTTCGCTACTTCATTCGAGTGTGAAGAATGTGTAACGATCAATTTTGTTAACTTTCTATTAATTTTTTTTCTCGCTTCTTACAGAGATCGAAGTAAATCCCCAATTCAAATCTTGACAAGTTTAAAGAGATTTGTCTTCCATAAACTCGAATCTACAAGTGTCGAAAATTATGTTACTAGAAATTTTAAGAGAGCATTCTAGACACTTATATAGGCTATTCTATAGATAACAAGTGGAATAAATTTATAAGTTTAGGTTTACTTTAAGTCCAAAATTATGATTTTAATCGCTCGTATTCAAATGTAAATATGATTTTGCATTTTAATTAAAGCAGAATTTAGTTGTTTACTGTTACAAGTACAAGCAAAACTTTATAAGTTTCCTATATATTAATGAAGAGAAAACTGCATCAAAATGATAAACTTGGATAAATATTGGCCTATAATATATACCGCAATGCATTCTAGATGTTTTAAAGCATTATATGCTAAAATTTAACATATAGTAAAGAGTTTTAATGCATTTTAGACTGGAAAATTTTATAGATTTAACTATAAAAACATTCTAATTTATCACATTAATGTTTAACTTTTTACTAAAAGAGAAGCTAAAACTGCTGTACAATATATGAAGAAACTAAGATATAAATGTTATATTCATGAAAATTTCTTAATTTTTGTATCAGAAATAAAATCAAAGTTTTATTTTATCTTCACGAAAATATTCAGATTACTGTGATAATTAAGAAAACGATGAGAGTCACTTTTGTATCTGCTACTTTACCAATCACTTCAGCTACTCTCAAAGCAATTTTCTCTTTGCTTCCTTCTAATAAAAATTCGCTTCACTCTTCTTTTCGTAATCTTTTGACCCTCACAGAGCTATAAAACATATATATAACATAGAATTTCCCACATTAGCAAAGCCAAATGGCAAGTATAATAAAATTAACTCGCTTTTAATGGCTTTCGTGAGATGTGTTTTACTTCCATTATGTGTTACTAAATACGTCATCTCTTGATTAAGTTATGTCGACTTTTATCTACTAATGTGATTTTTAAGCTTTTTCTAATTCAATTAAACTAATTTATGTATTTATTGCCAATTAAATTATTAAATAAAATTAACCTATACTGGATGTAAATTATTGTCTAGATGTAGTTCATACGTGAAAGTGCTCTTTCTATCGAGGAATTTAACTCTTTATTTTCGATTGATGGAGAAATATTTTCCATTAATTTAAACACTTCTAGGAAATAATTAAGTAATTAAATATATGACAAGTTAAAGTATGCTTTCGAGTATGCTATTGTCAAAAATTCAAACTTGTTATGGCAAAATAACAATTCTGTGTATATGTTACTGAAAGTTGAATAGTTTACTAGTTTTTAGATCAAAATTTAGATTTTCATTTAAAAATTTGACAAGAGAAAAAAATTCTTATGACAGAATTGCGACCAACTTTTCGATGATTTTCTAAAAATTAAAAAAATAATTCGATAGATATGCTCATAAAAAAAAATCTGCAACCAAGTTTCAAACTGATTTTTAAAGTTTAATAACTTTGAATTTTCTACAAGACACTCCACGCTTATAGTGATTCCTTACTATTTACTTTATTCTCAGCAGGATACTTGTAGACAGTAATTGGATTCTGATAAATAAAGTCTCGAAGTTTATTCAACCTCAAAAAGTTCATTCAAACTACTAGGAAAAGAAATAATCAACTTATTATAAACTATAAATTTTATAGTTCCGAGTACTTGGAACATCGAATTTCACTTAGTTGCAGTGAAAACACATCACTCTATTCCGTTTAAAGTTTATATATATTTTTTCGCGTCAAAGAAAACTATGCTATTATATAAATTGTTATTGAATCATAAAGATTTTTCTATCCCGGTTATAAATAGCATACTGTATGGGTTCCAGAAAAAAATAAAAAAAATCACAAAACTCTTCGAGATTCGAACCGATTTGGCCATCATCCCATCTTTCCAGTGAATTCTGTATAAATAATATAATAAGCAAATTGGTAACTAAGTGCGACGGAAAGTTATTTTTTTAACTTGTTGGCAAGAGGAGGAATTTACACAAAAGTGCGATATATATGTATCGATTCGAATAATATAAATCATATAAATTTTTACGCGAATAGAGATTTATGTTACAGCCTATAAAAATATAACAGAGCGTGTCTTACGAGCTGGCGAAATTTAATATTGATCTCTATAATAATACAATTTGTAGGCCTGTTTGAGCAGTTAAACAACTGGTAATGTTTATATTCTGGCATTTAAAATACTAAAATTTATATTAACCTTCTAAAATATGTAAGAGATGAATTTATGTTCTGGAGAAATCGTTTAAAACAGAATGTTTTTAACAAAATTTGGTCGATCTTGTTGAGAAATTATGCTGTTAACCTAGACAGTAACCTCTAAAACATAAACTTGTAGGTAAAGTAAATAATTTTTACAGTACTTTATAGTAGTATTATAACAAGGCCTAAAGAAAAAAAAAATCCAGAATTTATTAACTAGAAAAATAATTACTTAAGGATAAGATACCCTTAATTAAAAAATTTATATCCGGGTATACTACACAAGCAGTAGCATTTCGTGCTATAATAGAAGCTTTATACCAAGCGATGAAACGTGCGAATGATATCAGCGACCTTTTATGATAATGATGTGAAGTAAAGCGAAAATCGTGCATGAAATCCATTCCCCATTTTATACCATGAACCTTTAATTGTTATCAAAACTATCTTTATACATATTGAAAAGAAATTACATCACGATATGTGCATTAGACGGTACATAGGTCTTTAATACAGTCGATTGTTTATGTACATTTTAGCTGATTTTCCTTCTTCCAAAGAAAATTTGTTGTTTCTGTTTCTGTTTATTTGACACGATGTTAAGCCAATAATGGTCGTGGTTATGCTTATAGCATCAAGTTTTGTTGTTGTAGTAACATAGTTGTTCTATGACGAATACGATTTATGTGCCCGAACGAGTAAAATAACGTTTATTTTCAAGCAAATTTTACGAATTAATAGTTAAAAATCCCAAAGAGTAATTATGATATGCATCATTAAAATATCGAATCAATCGAGTTTTGCATCACGTCATTAACTTTAATGGCATTTTACATTAAGAGAACATTTTTTTTTTCGCGATTAGCATAAGGTTTGTTAAAGGTGAAGGGTGAATGTTTTTTTTTTTTTAACCAATAAAAAATTTGACTTACCCGCTTCCATGACTTTGTCGTTACCGAACTGTCTTAAGACTTCTATGTACAAAATTCCGTAACTGAGTTGTAAGCCGGTGGTCATACAGTGAATAAGAAAGGAACAGGCACAGATAACCCAACCCCAACCTCCCTCGGGATAATAGTGTTGCCTGATAGTAGAACTCTTCAATTCTTGATGCTTGAGGATAGACGGTCGATCTCTGGGTTGTTCTGGTGTTCTATATGGACCAATCGACTGCAGGACTGAATCAACCTCTCGTTCTCTGGGCGGTGGGGTCAGGTTAGTTCTCTTGGAGGGTAAAGAGGAAGACCTAGGACGCCCAACTGCCTCTAAGTCATCAGGCGATTCTTCGCACACTTCGTTCATGCTATAAGGGACGTGGCGGACTCGAAGGGAAGTTCACACCTGACATATTCCTAGACACCCGAAAGGTGTTTTGTTCTGGATTGTGTGCGCTTCACTACGCAGTCGCGATTTTGCTAAGAATGCGCGCGTAGTTCGACACAACTCCATTGACCACGTGCACTTCACGATGTGAAGCCGCTTATAGATCAGGAACCCGTTGCTAGGAAACAGTTGCCAGGGGATACGCCGAGTGTCTGCACCATTTAAGGTGATTGGGGCGCAAATTTCGATCTGGGAGAGAAAGGGAGCACCGACTGATGACTTTTAAACGATCTCCTTTCTTGTACCGTAAAGCCATTCGTTCGGTAAGTAGCGGTTGTTTCTTTTTTCGCGTATATAAATTATACCAAACCGCAAACAACGTTTTATAACGAATATCAAAACTTTCGCATTAAATCGAGGTTAATGGAATTTTAATACGTATTTTCAACGAAAGAGGGCGCTGGTTTAAGGGACGTCGCAACTATATACGCACAAGAACAATTTAATTAAGCAACTTTACTGCTGTTAAAACTTTTCGCGGGACTTTCACGGAAAAAGGAATAAACTACTCAAGTGGTATATCTTGTAAACATATCTGACACGCTGTACGTGCATCTACAATGCTACCTTGTGATCTTCCATCACAACTGTCACCCAAGAAGCTACCTGAAGAGATAGCATTAAAATTCTGACACTAAACACCGTGTTTGACGTTTAAATGTAAGAGATTTATACAAAAACGGAAAGAGTTTAAAATAATAACGCAAAGAAGACGACAAATGTAGCCAAACTTAATTGTTTTTCTTTCTTTTTTTTTGACCCTCCCGAAAGACAAACAAACAAACTTCTAACACGAGAAAAACTGCGTGTACAGAACAGGTTCTTTTGTAAAACTTGTCGACAAGTGTTATCCTGTCACCCACATTCTTTTTTGGTTTATTCTGTAAACACCGCCTATTGATGTGGGCAGTGGGAACCATAGGGGTTAATTATGATTACGTCAGCAGGTGGCGACACCTTCGTTTGTCGTTAGCAGTCGCTCAGGTAGATACGCCCCTCTATCTGTAACACTCGCATCTACTTAGACTTCAAATTTGTATGATTTATTCTACACTTATTATTATTTTTTTTATTTAATTTTTTAACAAATATTAAGAATAAAACATACGCCTGGACGATAACTGTCAAAACTATTCTAAATTTAAACTACATTTTCTGATTATTTATCAAAGCAACAATGAATTTAAGAAAAGGGGCACGTCACTATTTAAAAATCGCATGTAATTCGATTAAAAATGCATTTATCCATACATAAACATGCTCTATTTAACACGAATGAGATTAATATCATTGGAATAAACGTTATCTATCAATCGCAAGTTGCGATGAATGCATCCTTTTTTTTTCTTTTGCTGAAAAAATAATAATAATAACAACGACCCTTTTTATTGAGAGAATCGTACGGATTTTCTTTCCACGATTTTACAGAAAACAACAGGGATCTGAACAACAAATGCTTCAGATAATATCATCAATAGAAGCAGAGTTTAACCGCTAGAGACCTTGTGCTAGACACGAGATAAATATAAGGATATTTACATAAAACTACTCCGCCTTAACTATCTGTAGCCACATAAATCACAACTTTAATGTTTACTTCTTATCACTTATTGCCCTTTACGTCGGTAGGGAAAAAACACGAAAATACAAAAAGCATAAATCTTGTGGGTGAAGAGAAAGATTGACGTCATATATGCCAAAATATTCGTGTTATTTTCTTAAGAAAATAAAATTCTGACATAGTTGCTAGTAATAAATATATATAATACACATAAATCTTAAAACTATATTTATAAATATAATTCTTAAATATGTGTTTACTTTATTACTATCGAATATTTTGCTGAAATATTTTCTAAGTGTTGCGAAGTTAGAGATATACATCTATCGCTTGATTAGGAATTTCTTTTATCTTAATAAAGCGAAAGATAATCTATTTATTCTTAAGATTTAACTCTTTACTTTCGTTAGATAAAATATGAAACACAAACAGAACAAACTTACGTTGATTAAGCTTACATCCATGCGCCATACTGTTATAGTTCGTAAGAGATTTAACACGAGTAATGTCAGCAAGAAAACA
Organism: Olivierus martensii; assembly: GCA_000484575.1. Taxonomy (NCBI): domain Eukaryota; kingdom Metazoa; phylum Arthropoda; class Arachnida; order Scorpiones; family Buthidae; genus Olivierus; species Olivierus martensii. The sequence continues at coordinate 50,706 of AYEL01088352.1, forward strand.
TATTTTTCTTTCATTTAAATTCCGAAACTTGTTTAGTTTGTTCGAGTAATGTCAGCAAGAAAACATATTTTTCTTTCATTTAAATTCCGAAACTTGTTTAGTTTAAACTGCGAATTTTTGTATTCTTCCAAATCCATTATTTATCTTATCAAATGTCTTATTTTTAAAACAACGTTTCCTCTCTTCAGTAAAACTGATTTATGCTTAACCGTCTTAAACCAGAAAATTCGACAATAATATATTTTTTATATATAATTTTAAACGTTTTTTATTTTTTTAGGATGAAACTACAAACTCTTTAACATATATAAAGAATATTTTATCTGTAAGGCAAAAGTATATGCAAATTTTTGTTTTTGTTAAACTAATCTCTATAACTTACTTCTGTAAAGATTAATAGCTTCTGTAATATTCCTTTTCTTTCTTTATGCTGCGAACTTATTGTCGTCATCTGATGCTATATGATCTCAAAAATCAAAAAAATTTAATATAGCTCGCGTTACAAATCGCAGAAAATGTTCGCGATGCGACCAAAGAAAAAAAAATATTGAAAATCAATAGTCATAAAGTAGTTGCGAATGATTCTTTTGTTCTTTTAACCATACATTATATCTCGAATTTAAAACATATTTTTTTTTAAACCAGTTCAAATTTATGCGCTATTATTATTAATTTAACGCATTTTAAACGTTATAATAACTTAGAAAATATATATTAAATGAACTATGAACAAGTAATAAATATTTTTTACACGATCGAATTTTGACTTGAAAGCTATTAATAGTTATTTTATAAGTTCGATAATTATTGTTTTCTGAATATTAAAACTAAATTTTCGGAATTATGTTCGTTTTTTTTTAATTGAATTAGTGAATAAATGGCCGAGTTTGCGATAAAAAATTGATTGTGGTTGTTTGAGTTGATCACATATCAAGTGTCAACAAAGATGATTGATAGAAATTACACTGATACAGTATAGTTATTAAAGTAATCTTTCTATTTATATTTTTAATGGCGAATTCAACGGAGAATTTCAATTAAAAAAAAAACTTAATTGTCTCAGAAACTTCTACATTACCTGAGATTAATCTGAATTATGTCATTGAAGCATTTCGTAATGCATTGGACGTTGTAAAGGAAATTTTCACAACTTTTCTGGCTACAAAAATAAACATTTTTAAGAGTATTAACTTCTGTTGTTAATACCGAATTTCACACGCACAAGTATCTTAAATCATTCTGTTTCCTCGGTTAAGTAACCGCTTCTATGAATATCAATACGTTTTAAAAAGCCGCGATTTGAAATATTTCCAACTTATAATCCACATTATTCTTTTATAGATGAACAATGAGAGATTTTAATCATGCTGCATTTCTTCGTCGCATTCTTTTCTGACAGCTTTATTCACGTTCGTGCATCCGAGAACTCGTTTCTTAAATTCCTCATCTTCTGCCTTCTTTCCGTTCCCCCCACTTTATTCACTTCTATACGTTTCTAAAAGTCATATATAATAAACATTGCTGTAATCCCAACTCAGATTAGAAAAATTGTCGGCATTCTAAAAACTCCTCTAAACTCCAGATTCATTATTCTCTTTAATTCCAACTCTCTTACTACCATTTTATATGTTGATTATCGATCGGTTCCTAATGTAAGATCTATATTTCCACTTGAAATTAATAAAAGGGGAGAAAGTACAATCAATCCAAAACTTAAATTTCGGTGCAGGAGGTCATCAACTCTTGATGTCAATAAATTTTCACGCAATTTTTCCTTCTTTAGATGACTTCATCCTCAAACATTTTAACAGACAGGCTCCACAACGTCGATATAATTAGATAGGGTTCTGTTTAGAAGCCGCTTTTGTTTCTTTAAGCACTTTGATGTATCCGCGACCATGTAATATATAACTACACATGTTCGACCGGTTAATTAATCTTTGTTTTGAATACTTAAAACTTTCATTTGTTGATGTAACTACCTATATGTATATATAAATATATACAGTATTTAGCCTAGTTTTTTGAAAGAAAGTGCGATCTATAAGTTTGACATTATATCTGTGTTTTTCTTAATAACTTTTAAACTAATTAATAGATTTTTATGAAATTTAGTAATATACTTCTGCCCTTAATAATAATCTGAATATCGCATGATTTAATCCTCCAGCTACAACTCTCTAAAAATGGCGAATATTCAAATTTTTTAGAGACTCTCTTAATATATTCTAAACTAATTAATATATTATTATAAAATTTAGCGGGATAATCAAGGAGTTTAATGTTATTTTAATGACACATTAATTAATTATTTATGTTTAGTCATTTAAAAATGGACGACGTTCAAACATGAAGAGTTTTTTTCTCTCTCCAATAACTTTTAAACTATTTGATCGATTTTTTTATAAAATTCGGCAGAATGGTCATGCCATTAAAGTCGAATACGATGGAAGATTGATTAATTTTGTGGATTCTTTCATGTAAAAATGGCGCATCTTACAATAACTACTTAATAAATTTTTATAGCATTCAATATAAAGGTTATGCCATCGAAGACGATTTAATTCCATTCTGAAATATAAGACACGTTCAGAAAATATGTAGTTAGTGCCGGAATTGTTTGTTTTTCATCAAAAATCCAATTAAAAATAGGGAATTATGGAATATTATACAACTTACCTTGTATCACGTCGAGTAAATATATAATCGGGTGATTATCCAACTCTGCAGGACACGTGTAATCCTTTAAACTTGTTTAAACAACTGCAGTAACTTCTTAAACTGATACCCTGAAACCATCATTGTTTCTACTCCCAACAAAGAGACTTGTCAAGAGCGAATCAATAACTTACAGGATAACTTTCTAAAGATAAGAAATATGACTCTTGTAATCACTCCAATGACGATCTTGTACATTTTTTTTTGCTTTTAAATTTTAATAGTTCTAAAATTTAAAGAGTAAAAATATTAAATTAACTTTTAAAAAATCAAAATTATAAATAAATAAATTAGATGAATTTGGAGTATAATAAAGTTGCGAAAGGTTTCAACAGTTTGTGCACACGCTGAGCAGTATAATGTCTGCTCCTTAGTAGGAAACTATAGGAGAAATTCAACGCAGCGGTTACTTAATGAACTTCCTAACTCCGAAAACTTCCAACATGATCAGATAATCTATAACTTGTTGTATATCAGTTAACTAAATTTAACTGGATTTTTTATTAGAAAAAAAAATGCATTTAATAAATAAATAAATCAGTTATTGTATAATAGATTAAAAACTTTTAAGTAAAAGCCGTTTTTTTATGATGTATATCCAGATATCATTTAAAAAAAAATTCAAAGGTACATCTATAATATTTTCACTTAAAAATCATCACGAAAAATTATATTTAACATAAAGTTGAAACTCATCATTAAAAATTATAATAATAAATAATTATTACTAATTGTTTCAGGCAAGGACATTGAGAAAGAAATTTGCAATATGTTGTAAGGGAAACAAACAAAAGATTATGGAGAAACTTCATCATTATTCTACAGCCAGCGGCTTCTTTTGTCCTTAATAGTCGGAGAAAATTGCTAAATTTCGTCGAAAATATCTGATAGATCACAAAGTCGAATTTAAAAAGAAAGAGAAAATTGGAAAGGCGTGATAGTCACGTTAAGAAGAATGATGAAAAAAGCGTGAAAAGATTTTACTCATTTATTTTCTCCAAAGAATAACAACAACCAGTGCAACAGTTCAAAACTAAAAATTCCTGTTCTTAGAAATATCCTAAATTCGTTTTTTTAATGGCTGATTACTCAAAGATATTACCCCATTTTCGCTTATAATAAACTACATAGCTCCCATTCAAGCTTCGAGTAATATTTCAGAAGCTTATTAATTATTAATTCTTTAATTAATACTTAAATTAGAGCTTAATAGTCTATGCCGAAGTTCATATAAATTTTTTTTTATCTGGCAAAATCATAAATTTGCATAGTTAATTATAAAATATATATCATAAACAGTTGATCACCAAAAAATAATATTATGACATCAAATATTTTGCCTTAAATTCTCTAATGGATTTTGTGTAACTAGAGAATAGATCTATTTAGATAAGAGTTTCAAATTATGAATTATTGATGATCACCGTAGGCTCATGTAGGCTATAAAATATAGGCTTGTACAGTTGGAGAGGGTTATTGTACTATAATAGCTACACCATCTTCTATCAGCCAGTAAATGCCAACTGTTAGTGGCAGAGGCTCCCCACCAGGATCATCACCCCGGTTTGATGGCCCCCTGGTCAATGTTTGAAGTTATGACATATGAGGTCATCTATGATATCTGCCTGTAATAAGATTTTGATACTTTATCCAGTCTACGATGCATTTCCTTCTCTGTACGTTCTATTTATAGATTTAATTTACAATAAAATAGTCAGAATTGGTAAAACGGCATTTCCTTCTTATTCCCTTGGAATTTTTTTTTTTACTGTGATTCATGTCTTCTTGCTTTCAATAAAAAAAATCTAACAAACAAAAATTTATTATTATTTTTTACGTCTAAGAGTAAATCCACGTTTTCTGTTATTTATATGTAAAAAATAACAGAAATACCTATAAACTTTTAAAATATTTTATAAATTCTCAGCACAGAAATGGCTGCATTTTTATAGCATTAAACAGCGTAGAAATCATTATTCTTTCATTCTTTTTTTAATCTCAACTTTCTACAAAAAAAAACCCATCTTATCTCGACTACTTGACAATTAATAAGAGAAAAACAGCATGGTTATCTCCCATTTTCTCATAGCAGAGTCTATACATCTCCATTAAAAATTATCGAACTCTTATTGACCTTAGTGATTTATGATAAAAAGAAGTATCTACATATTAATATAAATCTCTCGGAGTTAATTTTTCATCAATCACATTATCTTAATCAGGTCCGTATCGTTTTGCAATCTGGAGGCGTTCAAAGCCGCCAAAGAGAGCAGGATGAGAGTTGAACCACACTGCAAATCAGCTTTGGCATGACATCACGCCACTCTTCTTCTTTGCACAAAGTCGTAATTTAAAACTAGAACTGCCCATCTTCGAGCCAGACTCATTAGTTACTGTCTGAGGCTCGTCTTACCTGCACAATGCATTAATCTCATCTTGTAATCAGGGTGTCTAATAAATGTGCTAAGATTTTAAACACTGTAATATGGTAATGGAGCAATTAAAAAAAAATACCAATTAAAATTTATTTATGAAATATTATACCGTAGAAGAAGAAGAAGAAGAAAAAAAATGTTATTATCGAGTCTACTTATTATTTAACACTATTTAAATTAGCATTAAAGTTCTATTAGCTTACGGATATCTTAATAAAGTCGGACAGAAGTAAATTTACATTTTAAAAAAATGGAAAAAATTTGACAGTTTATCAGTTTTATTATAAAAAAAATGTAATCAGGATGCGTGTGTGGAAGAGTATCGGAGTGATAATGTAAAAGATATTATCTGTGTAGTATGGTGATTGAGTGAATGCCTGCACGGAGGGTGTCCTCCATTTAGCGCTCAATGATAAATAGAGATTGTCATTGGTGCAAATGGCTTAGACAGTCCTGTCTTTGTTTTTGACAAGAGAAGCGTATCTTAGTGTCTGTTGATCCTAATGACTCTATCTATAGCTAACACGCACAACTGTTTGATAGAGGGATATTCGTTCTGCAACACCGAATTGGTTCCTGAAGTGTGAAAATTTTCCATTAATAGAACGACCGAATGTTAATTGAGCGCATAAATCGGCCTCAACTCATAAATCTTTATAGAAAAGCTGATTAATTAAGCATTGGTTTAAAACAATCGTTTTGTCAGACTTTACTAATTCAGTTTTCTGTCCTTCTCTTATCGTTAGAGGGTGTAAAGTTCTAATTTAAACCATTTTTGAATCTAAATTTTTAAAAATATTATTATTTTCAGCTTGAAAAAATCAAAATTAGTTTTTTTACAGATTATTTTTAATAATAAAGTGCGGCTTTAATGATGGAAAATAAGGAAATTTCGTATAGAAATTTATAAAAGTTACAGCGACATTTTTCGTACTTCCAAGATGTAAACAGTGTGTTTTGCATTTAAATATAAATTTGATTATATGAATTATTAATATTTCTAAAATATTTAATATATATATCGTTCGGTTTAACGTCCAAATTTAAGTATCCTTTAACTTTTCTATTCAAAGTGTCGCCATTAAAAAATCCATAAAAGAACATTTATCGCTCTAGTGATAAATTCGAATAAATTTTCTTTTTTTTTTTCTTTTTCTTTTCAGCATTTTGGAAGAGAACAATCTAGATAAACTTGGAAAGAATCAACTGTAAGTAACAACTTCTGGCAATTCCATCAAATTACTGAATGACGCGGTGGTCGTCTTCCGAACAATTCTTTCACAAGTCACCAATTCTGTCAAATTACTTTAAACGTCATCCAGGAAGGACATTTCATTTCTCTAAATGTCGAATCTCTGTATTACAAAATGACTATTTTTCTTACTACACTATTTTATTCCGTATAAATGAAAACTAGTCACTTTTTATGTTGTTTTAAGTCGATAAAGACAAATCGCTTAGTTACATGTATACCGTTTGCATCTCCACAGATATACAGCAAAGTATGGTTAATCCGTATATCTCTTTATCCGGACCAAAAAAATAATTTAGCAAAATTTACAATTTTAATTCTCTTTTTTATAACTTTGTATGCCATATAGGAATAAAAGCATTATTTATACACAGAAATATTTTTATAATAGTTAAAATATCTGACTATAGTAATTTTGTCAATTTTAATACAAGTAAAATTATATTTAAATCTCAATAGTAATTTTGTCAATTTTAATATAAGTAAAATTATATTTAAATCTCAATAGTAATTTTGTCAATATTGAGATTTAAATATAATTTTTTTTTAGTCAAATTTACACCAGGACCAGTAATCCGGGATATAGATAATCCAGACGATTAATCTCTGAATTATTCCTAATTAATGATGAGTTTTATTATATTTTAGAATATTAAAAGCTTAATTCTTGTCATCATGGATTTATTTTTATTAAATTATTAAGTGAAAGTCAACAAAATTTGTCAATCATTGCACCGGAAACTAAGCAGACGTTTGAAACAAAACCGTAATCCTGAGCTTTCTGAGTCTATTAGTGAAAAACGAGGGATTTTGATCACTGTCTATTGTTACCAGTTACGCGATAGCGGTATCATTTCCTGAGCAATAACATCGGCGACAACGTTCTACACGAGTATTCTTTACATCGACTCTTTTTTTTTTGACTTGTCTATCGGTAATGGCCAGCATTACATCAATTCGATAGGCAGTTTTGGAAATTCTCCACATCATTTGCAATGCTCAGTTTAATGATAACCGGATGTAAATCAATCCAGGAAAGGATACCGCAACTGAATTTCGGATGAGCCAATATTAAACATTGGCATAGAGGAATATATCTATCGATTTTGTGGTTGAACTAGGCATTTTTTTTTATTTATTTTATGTTCTATACGCGAATAGAAGCTCGCAAGTATAAGAAAGAAAATTAATCCTGGAGAATTTGACACGGATTTCATATGTTCCACGCCCATTCTGTTAAACAGGATCTATATGGAAAATTACGAGTGCAACTGGCATCTAAAATATGTCAACGGTCTAATAAGTTATATCCAGTCTACAACGACTTCATTCGTTTCCGTGCTTTCTATCAGATATAATTTCACGCTTTCACGGTCGGCTTCAATTCTGTTGTGCTTGTAATTTTGTCATCCATCACCAGTAGGTAGGAGGTAGAATCCGACACACCTCACACACACACAACTCCAACCAATTAAATGTTAAGTTTAAGACCGTCCCATGAGTTGATACACGTTTAAAAGTTTCTACACTCTTACCATAAAGGGAATAAATTTTTCTTTATAACAGATAATTCTCACGGAAGGGAAAAAAATATAAAAAATAAAAAAATAAATTTTAAATTTAAAAATAACTATAAAAAAAAAAAAAAAAAAATAAATTTTAAATTTAAAAATAACTATCGATCGGAGTATTCAAATTTTTATCATTTTCCACTACAATAAGTATAAGGGGAATCGTAACTCACGCTACATCCCCATTGCAGAAATCCACTTAAAATGCAAAGTCGACAGATGACAAATTCTTTAAAAATCCATATTTTTAGAACGGTCTATAATAAAAATTTAAAATAAGGTTTTTATTTTTATGGTTTCTGAATAATTATTAGAAAAAAAATTCTGACTTAAAAAAAAGTTTTTGACAAATAGATAAATCTAAATTAAAACGGCGACATTAACATAATAATTTCCTTTTAAAAATAAACTAACATGATAGATGTCTTCGATATAACAAGGCTATCAGTTGGAAGAAGGTAATGATGACAGATGAAGAAAAGTGCTAAAGAGTCGTTATCGTGGTTAATCAACAATATCACACAACATACACACACACACACACTCGGTTATTTAATAGGTTGCACTTAATTATATTAAGTTGTAAAAAATTCAGATCGATGAGTTTGGCTATTGTAGTTAAGTCTTTATTATAATAGCAATGATTGCTGGCTCGGGGCTGAACTCAAATGTAGTTGTCTGAATACGTAATGTAAAGTATAACGATCCACGTTACTGCAGAATTACAAACGATATTTGAGTTATGATTTTTCGACTTATGAATTTTAAAAACAGACATACGTACGTCTGTTTTAGACGTTTATTTTATGCATAGTTTGACGAAAACCAGTTTTTTTTTTTTTTATTTTCATTTAACCGTACGAGTGGGATAATATATGTTAATTAATTAAGAAAACAGGAGAATGGTTACGTTCGTCGAGCCCACATTTGAGGTCGGCAGTATAAGAATGTAGATATTTAATTTTTACTGTAATAAATCTCATTTAAACGTAGGCATTACAACAATTCTTCCCTCATGCGACAGGTTAAAGTCAAGTCGACCCCAGTATCTCTTTTCTCGACAGGAAGAGAAAAGTGATTCAGACATTAAATTGCTTCATTATCTAGATGGTGTTTCACTATAAATTTTATTATAAATTTATGACTTTTATAAAACTATATCCTTTAGATTGGTATATTTATAGTTCTATTCATCAGCAAGTAGCAAAGTTTTATCAAAATATTAAGACGATCTCGCATCCTCTCCACGTTTGTATAACAACATAAATTTCCGTTTTATTGACTGCACAATAAATTTTTTTTCGATGTTCCATTTGCGAAAATAAATTTAAAGAACACGTAAAATTGTCTTCTGATGTTTACTAGAGTTTATATATTGTCGAATTATTGTTATAAGTTCATTTAGTTAACAATTAAGCAGTCTACTTGGAGTTTTCGGATGGCATCTGTGCTATAAATCTCGTCTTTAATAATCAGATCTGTGAGAAAACAGGTAAACCTCATCAAGACTTGATCTCGACCGCTGACGGGGTCAATATCTGCACTTCTTTTTTTCTTTTAAATTTTTACTTTTACCACAAGAGAGATGTTTATTAGAATCCGATATCGAAAAATCGATCGACAATTGATCCATTAATAGAGATCGAATAGAAAGATAAATTCGTAAAAAGTCGTCACTGGAAAAAAAAAGTTTGAATTTAAAAATTCTTTCACGTATTTTCTACGAATGTTAAAAGGTTAGACTGAATGTCAGACTGAAATAATATTTATGTTAAGTTTTTTTCTTCAAACCTCTTCGATCGTATTTCGAACAGAAAACACGTCAGCAGGTCGAAGAGTTGGGGAAACTGGTATCAACATAAGATAGTAAAAGTCTCTGCTGACTAAAATATTTCACCTAAAAGACGCTGTCGTTCTGTTTCCATCACTTTTTCTTGCTTAGGAGTTGACATTGATGTTTCCGGCAACTATTCCACTTAATTTACTGGTAATGTCTACAGTTTCTTCTATTTAAAAAGCGAATATAAAGTGATTAAATACAAATTTAGTGTTTTCGAGTGTTTGCAAAACTAAAAATTGAAAAAAAAAAAAAAAGTTTTTTTTTACACTAAACTTTTTAAAGAAGATAAAAAAATTTGTTCGGCTTATTAAGTTTTGATAAATTTGAAGCGTTAAAACTTAATTTTTTTTTTTTTTTGATGCTCAAAGTATAAAAAAAAAAAAAATTCCAATCCGCATCCTTTCATTCCTAAAATCGATTATTAAAAATTAACAAAATGAATTAATGTAATTACTGCAGCATTGAAAACGATAAATGGTCTTATCAATATTACCCATTTTACATTAATTGAGATTAAAGTAATTAAACAGATAAAAAGCACTTCATCGGTTGTACATTAGACTCTTTTCAAAGTTGGTGAATGGTGCAAACAGGCGGATGACTTTAATAGCTTGTTCGCATGAAACAGTAATGAGGCAGAAACCACTTTTCATTGTTCAAATGTTACTTACTTGTCATCGACAGTCCTATTGTCTGTTCGTTCTTTCACACATCTTGTCATATTCCACTTTATCCAAATATATTATTTTCTCCGGATCCTGTTTAACTTCTCCAGATGTATCTTTTTTTTTTTTTTCTTTTTACAAATTATCATCATCGAGAGATGTCTCCAGTATCTACTCGTGTCATCGAAACGTAATTTTGATAATTTTTATCACGATATACTGGTTAAAAAAATACAGGTTGTGGTACAGACAATCGTTTCGGATGATGGTAATTACAGTGGGATGATGCGAGGCTTTTTATTGATATGGGAAATAATTGAATATACGAGGGGGGATGTAAAGATTTTTGTTCCCGAATCGGACGTTGGAGATAGAAAATTGTTTATATGATGTTACAGCTGTGACATTCGATCAAAAACTTGCGCGATCCACTCATGACAAGCTAAACACATGCGTGGAATTGTAGAGAGCCTGACGGAACTGACAGGTGCAAAATTACGTGAGTTGCTTTTCAGGATCTTTAAAGCCTGCAGCTACTTGTAAATTAAAGTTGGAAGCACCAGCGGCCAAAATCTGCCAAACACAATCACGAATTCCTAAATATAATACTTTCGCCGAGTGAAAATAGCAGAATTTTAAAAGCGTAATTTAAGGCATTGCTTTTCACTTCTTTCGACTTTTATATAGCAATTTTTTTTTTTTATTGACGAGGCAGTATTAATTAATAAAAATGCTTAAGATTATCACGTAATCAGGAGAGAAATTTTTATTTTTAAAGACATAGTTCGTTAAATTAAGTCTGTTGTGGTTTGAAAACTTAGCTGACTACTTATTTTCTCATAAAATTTTTTTAAGCAAACAAATTCTTAATTTCACTAATTAAAATTGTAATAAAGAAAGAAATAATTAAACAGAAAACAATGAGAATAATTATGAAAATTTTAATTTAAAAAATTATTCCAGAGAAATTCTTAAGTATAGCTTTCTGCTTATGTAAATATTAATACAGTCACTTTGTTGTTATAAAAATGTTTTAAGTGAATTAATATTTAAAATGAAGTTTAAGTTACACTAATCTCAATAAACTTATAAAATTTCTGTAAATTTATCTTTGTAAACATGATAGAAATTATCATCTTTTGCATAGAAAAATTAATGTTAAGAAATATCTCTTGCAAGAACGTTATAGATCCAATGTTTAAATTTTCGAAAATAAATAGTAAAGACCATGTTTTCGGATCGATTTATCCACGATATTTTTCCGAACTGATTTATATCGTTTTAAAATATGGCACTGGATCTAAGTGGTTCCTCAAAGTTTCTGAAAGGATAGTAAAGAGAATTTTAGATTAAAGCAAATGATTTGATTCAGAATTTTTTTCCTTCTTTCTCTTGCAGATTTTAAAACCAGTTCCCAGAGATTTATCCTTTTGTTTAATTATTTATAACAAGATTTAATTTCTTTTATTCAAATTCGGATTACATGTTACACGAAGGGAACAATATAATTAAAGAAGTTTGGAGTATAACAAAACGTGTATTGAATATGGAAAAGAAAATTTATGGCATAAATCATTCTGGTTCATATGGGCGATCGGTCATCTGTCTGTACCACAACAGAAGCGTGTGTTTGCTGCAGGAATTGTATGCATATTTGTCAACGCATCACTCATATAAATATCGTTAAAATAGATTCTTTGTCGTGGTTTTTTCTCTATTCAAGTATCGATGACCGAACTCCGTGAATAACGCCTATAGCTACACTATAACAATATAGTAATACAATTTTATACAGCGGATTATGATTGATACATAACTACATAAATAAAAGATTACTAATTAAAAAAACATTATTTGCAGTAAACGAACAAACATTGATCTATATGATGATCATCTAGAAAGTCATTACATGAAAGATAAAACTAAACCGGTATTATGAAACTTGTATACATTCTTAAAAAAAATAAAAGTGTGTAATGTTTGAAGAAATAATTAGTAAATCCGTTTAAAACAACTTGACAAAACAGCCATTACCATTTACAATTTGTCAATCAGAAAGGCAGCTAGTTGCAGATGGTGAAAAATTCCAGAACATCTGCCAAATCAACAAAAATAGTTATGACTGCTTTAACAAAGATCAATGTCGCTTATTCTTGAAGATAAAAATATATAACATTTTATCCAGATAAAAAAAAAAGGAGTTCTCTCTGTACTTTTTATGATGCAGTTGTGACACTGAAAAATGATCCAGTCAACTTTAACTTGATTCTAAATTGTAGTTACTAAATGATCAATCGGTATTTAGAATTATAAATATTGAAATTTCAATTTACTAAAACCTTTTATAATCTATTCTTACTATCCAAACAGAATAAAAGAGAGAGAGAGAGAGAAGCTTTTAAATGATAAAATAAATATTTTACAAGCAGAATATATTTAAAATTTCCATTATTATCTGTTTGAATAAGTTATTAAATATCAAATTCTATCTTTTATGTAACCTTTCAGGAGTTTTAGAATACAGAATTTGTTTCTGTTTGTATCTTACATTACTTCTCAAATGCAATTTTTTTTTTCTCCTGGTTGGTTAAGTTAAAAAAAAAATTTAAAATTGAATCAAGTGATCTAGAGCTATTAAATTTTTTTTTTTTCTGAAATACAACAAAACTTTCAGCTGGTCAAACTAAAATAAAAATTTTATTGCTGCATCTATTGAAATTGTGGAGTTTTATGATAAGAGCAGTATAGAAGTATAATTTATACATTTCTATGCATACCCTATACTGAAAGGATAGAGGAAATAGATTCCATAAATACTGTATTTTTCTCCAGATGATTTTTTTTTATACTTTGAGGATATCTTATTTATTATCTATCTATAATTTATTGGTTATAAAGAGAGCTTTTTTTATTACATAGTATTTGATTATGTTTAATATCTGAATCTATATTATATTTTCCATACAATATGTAAAATTTAGTTATATAAAAGTTTAAAAAAAAATAGAGGTGTTACTACAAAATAGTTGATTTTATTCAGAATTAATATATCATCACAAAAAATGCAAAAATCTAAGCAATTTGTATATAATTTAATTTTTTGTTTTCATATATGCAATTTATATAATATATATATACAATATCAAAATTTTTTCATATAATTGAAGATTAAAGTCATTTATTTATATACAGCATTTATAAAAAATAGTATTAATATGCATAAATTGTATAAAAATTTGCATATAAAGTACATTTCTAAAAGAAATATTGAATATGATGATATCTTGAATGCCTGAATGCATTTTATTTTTATACATCTTTAACAAGATCCTTTCATATGACTGACTGACTGACTAATGGATAATTACAGATTTCAATTTAATCTAACCAGGTAAGATGTGAAAATCGTTCTCAGACTTCTGTTGCTTCTCAGAAAAAAAAATCTGGAGACAAGATCTGTGATTTTGAGTATCAAATCCCTTAAAAAAGTAATTCAAAATTTCATTGCAGTAGCAATTTTCTTCCATCAAACAACCAATTATATTGATTGATTGATGGAAAAAAATTGGACTGATTAATTGTTCACAAGTAACTTTTTAGCATTTGTAAAGTCTTCTTAAATTTCTCATATTGACATATATAGTATTTGAAATTAATAAATAGCTTAAATATAATTATTATTCATTTCTTTTAAAATATTTGATAAGATAAATTTTATAACATGCATTTATTTAAACATTTTATTATAAAATTAATGTATTAGAAAGTTTGTTTATTCTTATACTATATTTAGTAGTAGTGTGACTAAAGATGATTTAATTCTGAATATACTTAAATGAATTAGAAAGATTTTTAATAAACTAATTTGTAATAAAATATTTCCTATATTAATCTGAGAATAAATGAATCATCATACTATATTTAAGATTAATTTCAGATTTTGTATATTATGGATAATTTCACATCATAGAACAAAAAATTATTTGTATAAATTAAATAAAATTTAAGTTAACTAAAATAAAGAAAAGCAATCCAATAAAAGTTTAGGGAATCAATTACTTTATTACAACAAGCAGCCGTATTTATACAATTCACAACTGTACACAGTGTTTTCTATTTTCAGGACGGGTAATGTGGATCAGAGAAAAAATAAATATCATTTATGATCCACGATATAGATTTGATTAAAATTGTTGAATCTTGGATTGTTTCTTCTTTTTAAAATTGACAACTTCATCCTAAAAATGCATGAATACATTCCGAACTGTATTCCATTTCTTCTAAATATCTATAAAATTACAAAAAAAAAACATTTAAAAAGTTAAATATTACATTTTAATTAATTAAATAAAAATTTATTAAAGTATTAATTTTTACTTACTGTAAACATTTCTTGGTAAAAACAGTTGGACCGCAAATGCATATCAAAATATTCCTTTCATTTTGGGGAAGTAAATTCTCTAAAAGTGATTTTTGCACGTGTCCTGTCAGCCCTAACCATTTATCATGGGGTTCTGATAAAACATATTTCACTTGAAATCTGTTTAAAAAATTATATTAATTTATATCTATGTAATGACTTTTATATATATTAATTTAATTTTAAAAAATATAATAAGTGATAACAATGCAATTATCTTTTGTTTTAATTAAAAATTAATTAATATTCTTCACAAAAAGAACCTCTTCCGATCTGATAACAATGCAATTATCTTTTGTTTTAATTAAAAATTAATTAATATTCTTCACAAAAAGAAAACAACAATACTGAATTTTATTATTGAAATAATATTTTAGAACTGTAGATAAAAAATTTGCAATTTATAATGCATTGAATTTAGAAATTTTTTAGAGATTTTCTTTTTCAGATTTATTAATATGTATGATAAAATATTTTAGATCTGATTTCATAAATTTCACTATTGTAGATTTAGCATAAAATTATCTAAAATACATATATGGTAGAAATTTTAATTTCTCCTTCATTGACATAAATTAAAAAAAAATTTCACATTTCATAAAAAGATAAAATAAATATTTTTTGTTTTTTAATACTTATATTCAATAATATATTTTTTTCTCTTAGACATTTTATTTTGTAGATTTTTTAATCTTTCAAAAACAAATGAAATAAAAATCAAACATTATTAAAATTTAAAATGCAGATAATGCAAAAAATATAATATAATACAGTATATTTATTATATTTTTTACATTATTTGCATTTTTAATTTTAATTTATAATTGTGAAGTAAAATTTCCACCTTAATATGAAATTTTATGATAAAGCATATTAGAGTGTAATTTATAATTTTTTATGAATATTTGGAATATTTTAATCAATATTTAACATGTATCAATTTATTTTGGAAAATAATTTTTTTTTTGTTATTTTTAATATGTTATAATGATATTTAAATAAAATGATACTTGGAAAAATAATTATTCTAGAAAAGAGCCAAATTCTTCATTATTCTTTTATTGTAAATAATTGTACTTGAGTAGTTGTGTTTATCATTCCACACACTTATTATATCCTATTTGTAATGATATTTAAAAAAATCTATTATATAACAGGTTTTAAATTATAATAAGGCAACAAGTAATGATAAGCCATTTATTTGATTAAAATTTATATTAATTTGTTTAATGAAAACTGATGGTCTAAAAATAATTTTATACTTTTTAAATGTCTTTAATAAAAATTAACTTAATTTAATAACGACAATCTTTTTATATAAATTATAATGACTTCGTTATTTTTTTTTTGGATATTATTACTAGTTGAAATATTAAAATATTAGCATTATATAATTAATAAATAAATATGCATGAAATGAAATTATCAGAAAATATTTATTAATAATACAAAAGTAGATTTGAATATATATAAAATGATAAATTATGATCATCTCATTTGAAATCACGGCATTGAAAAATTGTAAAATTTTTATTCCTCATACCAAATGAAACATTACTAACAAACAATTCTATCAAAACCTTAGATGAATAATGATATCCATCATTCATTGAAAGTATGGAATTCCTCAAAAATTATTCTGTAAGTAAAAATTCATAAAAAATATTAAATTTCTGTTGATTTCAATATAAAACTTTCCATTTGATTCTTGAATCCCACAACATTTTCAATATATTAGTCATATATGTTAAACATTCCAAAACATTATTATATTATGTTTTATTGCTCTTCATTTATAATATATTATATAGTAATTACCTATTTAACCTGTCTTAAGTAATCAGACTGAATTTCTCACAAGGGGAGGTTCAGACATTCGGGTCACCGATTTTTTTGAAATTTAAGAGATGTGCTTAGCTTTACACAATAGCAGATTTTGCCTTAAGGAAGCCCGAGGTGTGTGAGATTTTTGAGGCCCTATTCAAAATAATTTTTTTTAATCAATTCTTTTATTTTTAAAAAATACATACAAGTATATAACAAACTCAAAAAATAATAATTTTTTATAATTTAACATTGTTCAATATAAGCTTTAAAGCTAAATAAGGAGCCCCTTGGTTTGCATAACCTGAGGCGGCTGTCGGCCGGATTGGCTGCGTGGAAACGCTTCGGCTTTCCACTCTGGAGGACCCGGGTTCGAGTCTCGGGTCCCACCCCTTGAAAATATTTATCATGGGGTCCGGGCCCGGTCCGTCGATCCCCGTCCTCCACAATCCGGCTGACCCCTCCGCAGGGGTGGGCAGCCTGTGGAAGGGCTTGTTTCGCCCCGCCACTTAGTACTCTTACTGAATGAAAAGTGGCGTCATCTGTTGACAAAAAAAAACCTGACGCGGCCGCTCCACCACCTATACGAAAAGTCCGTCACTGTTTATGCATCTTGTCAAGTCAAGCTGTTCAAATTCCTCAAAATTTTCGAAATCATACATTTTTTCTTCTTAGTCATGTGAAACTACGCAGTAATCAATGTTACAGTATAGACGGAGTGACACTTAAGGGACTTATCCACTACCCTTGATTCGCACTTACATTTAGCGAGAATGCGCATGCGTATTCAATATGGCACATCTCATTCCGAAGCGAGAGAATACGAGTAAGTGACACTTCGGTTAAGTGAGGGTTGGGTTGAACTCAAGTGAGCACACAGAATACCAGCCTTTAGTATTCTTCCAGAATGGAAAGTGGCGTCATCTGTTGATAGAAAACCTCGTGTAATGCAGTCGCTTACTACACCAGAGGCTAGATTCAATTCTCGGTTTCCAAATTGTAAATGGGCTTATGTTTTATCGAAAGAATCGAGCAAAGAGAAGGGTGCGTTCCAAACCTCAACAGACTGGCGGCGTCGGCCGGATTGGCCGCGTGGAAACGCTTCGGCTTTCCACTCTGGAGGGCCCAGGTTCGAGTCTCGGGTCCCAAAAAATATTTTTCATGGGGTCCGGGCCCGGTCCGTCGATCCTTGTCCTCCACAATCCGGCTGACCCCTCCGCAGAGGTGGGCAGCTTATGGAAAGGCTTGTTTCGCCCTGCCACTTAGTACTCTTACTGAGTGGAAAGTGGCGTCATCTGTTGATAAAAATACAGACTGGCGGCCGGATGACCAAATAGAACTCTGGCGGCGTGCATGCAGGAGGACCCGAGTTAGCATCCCAGGTCTGGTCCCGGATTTTATCGGGGTATTGGGCCCGGCCCGGTGATCCCTGTCCTTCACCATCCAGCTCCTTCACGGGTGTGGATGCAGTCCGTAGTTGGAACTGGCCCCGTCCCGTTAGTATTCTCCCTAATTCCTGATTGGAAAGAGAGCGTAAAATATGCAGAAAAACCTCAACAGACTAATCAGTGATGAGTAAAAAATTTCAGCAAACTGTTCCAAAACTCAACAAGCCAATCAGTGCTGAGCTCCTCAGACGCTCAACACAGTCATCGTTGTCTATAGGTGGTGAATGTGCTGACGCCGGTTGAAACCGTTTATTCAACATTGCGGAAAAAGTTGTTCCTTCTAGATGATAAGATTTTAAAAGTTAGTGTAACAAATCATTATCATCGTTGTTATTTATTGACAAATAACTTTTAGTGCTTTCTAATGACGCTAATGAAATTATAACATTCATTATTGTCTTCATCACCATGTTAACCACCGTCTTATCACCACACTCAGCTAGTTGCTCCAGAAACAAACTGATGTTGAGTTATTTCTGACGTCATAAGAGAATAATCACTAATGAGTTGTTGTTGAGGTTTGGAACGCACCCGAATTAACATAAAAGAAATTATCGATTGTTTTGCAGAAGCAAAACCAAGAAAAATTATTTTAGGTAACTTATTAATAAAAATGAATTTTTATTCTCAGATTCATCAGTACAAGTTCTATTGTTTTAGCTGTAAACAGAATAAAATTTTCCTCGGGGCCCATTTTATATCCTGCACCAGGGCTCACACAACTCTAGCTACGTCGCTGACAGATGCCATCACTTTCCATCATAGATCGTTGCTTTCCACTCAGATAGATTACTATGTGGCGGAACAAAACAAGTTCTGTCATCTCTGTGGAGGGGTCAGCTGAATTATAGAGGATGGAGTTCGATGGGCCAGGCCCAGATTCGATGTATGATATTTTTAAGAGACACAAGAATCGAACCCGGTTTCCAGCCTGATAAAAAAGACAATCTGTGGTAAGCTTTGTTTCAGAATATTATTTAAAATTTTCACTTTTTATTTGTTTATCAGATGACGCTAATTTCATTCTATTGAATGCTAACCCGTTTTTTTTTTGTTAACAGATGATGCCACTTTCCATTCAGGGTGAATACTAAGTGGCGGGGCGAAACAAGCCCTTCCACAGGCTGCCCACCCATTCTAGTAGAATACTATGTGACGGGACGAAACAAGCCCTTCCACAGGCTGCCCACCCCTGCGGAGACGGGGCGAAACAAGCCCTTCCACAGGCTGCCCACCCCTGCGGAGGCGGGGCGAAACAAGCCCTTCCACAGGCTGCCCATCCCTGCGGAGGGGCTGGGCGAAACAAGCCCTTCCACAGGCTGCCCACCCCTGCGGAGGGGTCTTTCTGGTAGAATACTATGTGGTGAGCGAAACAAGCCCTTCCACAGGCTGCCCACCCCTGCGGAGAGGTCAGCACTTCCACAGGCTGCCCACCCCTGCGGAGGGGTCAGCCGGATTGTGGAGGACATGGATTTAGATTTCACAGACTGCCCACCCCTGCGGAGGGGTCAGCCGGATTGTGGAGGACGAGGATCGACGGGCCGGGACCCCATGATAAATATTTTCAAGGGGTGGGACCCGTGGGCCGGGCCCGGACCCCATGATAAATATTTTCAAATGGGGATCGACGGGCCGGGCCCGGACCCCATGATAAATATTTTCAAGCGGTGGGACCCGAGATTCGAACCCGGGTCCTCCAGAGTGGAAAGCTGAACTGGGACCCGAGACTCGAACCCGGGTCCTCCAGAGTGGAAAGCCGAAGCACCCGAGACTCGAACCCGGGTCCTCCAGAGTGGAAAGCCGAAACGTTTTGAGTCCTCACGCGGAATCCGCGTGAGAATAGGATCAACTAGATAGGCTGGACCGGGCCCGGACCCCATGATAAATATTTTCAAGGGGTGGGACCCGGGTCCTCCAGAGTGGAAAGCTGAAGCGTTTCTACGCGGCCAATCCGGCCAGGGGATCGACGGGCTGGGCCCGGACCCCATGATAAATATTTTCAAGGAGTGGGACCCGAGATTCGAACCCGGGTCCTCCAGAGTGGAAAGCCGAAGCGTTTCCACGTAGCCAATCCACTGGGTCCTCCAGAGTGTAAAGCCGAAGCGTTTCCACGCGGCCAATCCGGAGGTCCTCCAGAGTGGAAAGCCGAAGTGTTTCCACACGGCCAATCCGGCCATCCTCCAGAGTGGAAAGCTGAAGCGTTTCCACGTGGTCAATCCGGTAATCCTCCAAAGTGGAAAGCCGAAGCGTTTCCACGCGGAATCCGGCCGACCACTCCAGAGTGGAAAGCCGAAGCGTTTCCACGCGGCCAATCCGGCCGACGACCCACGATAAATATTTTCAAGGGGTGGGACCCGAGACTCGAACCCGGGTCCTCAGAGTGGAAAGCCGAAGCGTTTCCACGCGGCCAATCCGGCCGACTCAACCTTGGGATATGGTTTCCATGCGGCCAATCCGGCCGATCCCTCTTTTGGGTTAGTAAAAACCCGTTTAACGCGGTCATGCGACGAATCCGGCCGACTCCCAGAGATGGTTAACTAATGTTTATAGATTCGAACCCGGATCCTCCAAAGTGGAAAGCCGAAGCGTTTCCACGCGGTATCCGGCCAAAGTATTATCCATTAGAAAAATACAACATTATGTCTTTGTAAACTGCCCCGGGTCCTCCAGAGTGGAAAGCCGAAGCGTTTCCACGCGGCCAATCCGACCGACTCATGAGACCTATTGCTGATATACAGAGCCAGCCTTAGGGTAAACACGGGTCCTCCAGAGTGGAAAGCCGAAGCGTTTCCACGCGGCCAATCCGGTCGACAATGAATGATGTTACTTCAGGATTGGTCAGATAACTGTGTGAAAGTGTGTTGCAGTTCTTGGAGGATCCAGGTTTAATTTCATTTTCCATATCTTCATATTTTTCAGGAAGAGTTTGGGTCCAGCTAATGAATCTCATTCTTTAATTAATGGCCAATCGCTGCCATGAATATGGGCGTCCTATGGGGATTTTTATTTTTTGCTGTGAAGTTTAATTCTGTTTTCCATTCAGTGAGTACTAAGCAGCGGGGCATTCAATTGCCCACCAGGGCACCCGACATCTCTGGTGGAATCAAATAGAGGATGAGGTTCAATGGGCCCTACCTAGACCTTCCTGAAAAAATCTGGAGATGTGGGACTTGGGAATTGAATTCGAATTCTCCAGGGTGGAAGTACAGCACATTTCCATCTCTGCCATCCGGCGTGTGTGGATTAGAATTCTGTGCTTACTTGTTAGTAGCATTCTGTTGAAAATCGGCGTTTAATAACAAAGAAAATATTTACAATATCTTAATTTCTTTATCTTTTAACACATGGTCATTGATTGGCCGCGTGGAAAAGTTTCAGCTTTCCACTCTAGAGGACCCGTGTTCGAGTCTCAGGTCTCACCCCTTTTTCATATTTTACGCCCTCTTTCCAATCAGGGAGATTACTAAGGGGGCGGGGCCAGTTCCAACCCCGAGCTGCACCCATACTCGTGGAGGGGTGCCGGACGGTGAAGGACGGGAATCACCGGGCCGGGCCCAGTACCTTGAAAAAATCCGGGACCAGTCCCGGGACGCGAGCCCGGGTCCTCCTGCGTGGCACGCCAACGCGTTACCTCTCGGCAATCCGGCCGCCGGGTCCTACCCCTTGAAAACGTTTATCATTTGATCTGGATCCAGCCCGTCGATCCCCGTCTCCCCAATACAGCTGACCTTTCTACAGAGATGGGCAGCTTGTGGAAGGCTTTTTTCGCCCCGTCACTTAGTGGTTAGTGTTCTAATTGAATGGTAAGTGGCGTCATCTATTAAAAAAAAAATAATAAATAGAATGAAAGAGGAAGTCATCTGTTGAACAAAAATAAAACACACGATCATTCCATCTATTTAAAATGCCCATCAAGAAGCTTATGCCCAACAATGTATGATTATGCCTTATAAAAAATTGAAAAAAGGAATCAAGTTCAGTATATTGATGATTTTGTTTTAATTAATTGACAGATGCAAATTGATCTGATATTATCTGCCAAGTTTTGGAATGTTTATCATTAAAAATTTTTAATTTTTAAATCATAATTTCGCATAATACAATATATAGGGTGTTTCAAATGAAAGTATATCTATTAAGAGCATTCTGACGAGAGAACCACTATGCAAAATATTGGCATACTTGGAATTTATGTTATCTAGAATCTAGATCATGGGGAAAAGACTTTTACAAAAAATAATTCAAAAAATGATCATTAGGGGGAAAATATAACGCTGCAAGCGCCATTAACTGTTGGAATTAGCATAAAACTTACATCGATGTATGCGCTATGGCAATTTGCTTCGACGCACGCGCATCAAAATAATTCATTCTGATATAAAACGAAGGCAGCCGAATGGCCGAGTGGAAACGCTTCGGCTTTCCACTCTGGAGGACCCGGGTTCGAGTCTCGGGTCCCACCCCTTGAAAATATTTATCATGGGGTCCGGGCCCGGCCCGTCGATCCCCGTCCTACACAATCCGGCTGACCCCTCCGCAGGAGTGGGCAGCCTGTGGAAGGGCTTGCTTCGCCCCGCCACTTAGTACTCTTACTGAGTGAAAAGTTGGGTTCTCTCTGCCACTTAGTATTCTCCCTGAATGGAAAGTGGCGTCATCTGTTAAAAAAAAAAAAAAAAAATGGCCGAGTGATAACGCGTTGGCGTGCCATGCATGAGGATCTGGGTTCGCGTTCCAGTTGCGGTAGCTTCTGAAAAGTTTTTTCGGAGTTCTGGGCCCGCCCTATTCCATTTGGATCCCCGTCCTTCGCCATCTGACTCCCCTCACGGATTTGGGTGCAGTCCGTGGTTGGAACTGATCCCGTCCTTTAGTAATTCACTGATTGCAAAGGGGCATAAAAAAGATATGAAACGAAGTGTTAATTTGAAAAATTATTCGATGATTATGATAGTTTTCACATTGCTCCTTACTTTTAAAGTTATTCTACCTGAATTGTGAAAATAATGCAGGGCTTCGCGAATACAAATGCTTCAAATCATTGCGAAACAGCCCATTAACATCACGTGCATTGCGACACATGATTCATTGTTTTGTGAAGATGGGCAGCTTCACATTCCGAGCAGGAAGAGGATATTAACCTCGGATATATCAAATGGCCGAAAAAGTTACAATGACAGTCATTGAACATTCATCTCAGAATGTTGTAGGCCACATGTAGTGGTCACGTTGTAGCAAGGCAATTATATGAATTCCACGTAACGGTGTAGAGAACTTTGTGCAAAGCATTGTATTTCTATTCTTATAAACGCAGCCGCACTCATTTTCATCTTTCCGGGATAATAAACATTCAAAACAGTCTCATCTGGACGACATAAATTCTTTATCAGTTTCAAGGGATCCCTTAATTCACCGAAAATAACAGTATAAATAGAGTTTTATATCTGAATTTCTAAGCGGCCCGTTTTTCTTCGAGGAAATACATCCAACCGGATATATGGCCTGCGCAGTAGGCTAACATTTAACTACTTTTATGTAATGTATGGAATAAATGGAAAAAGTTATTTCCATAAAACATCGTCTGCATTGTTTACAGTTCTTTTTCCTATTAATTATCCATTCAATTCATATTACTATAATTGGTACCCCCTGGCAGCGCCGTATTTTCCCATATCGTTCATTTTCTATTTTTTTTTGCAAAAGTCTTTTTCCATGATCTGGATAATATAAATTCTAAGAATGACATTTCGTTGAATAGTTCTCTCTTCAGAGTGCTCTGAATAAGGATACTTTAATTTGAAACATCCTGTATATATATCACTGGTCTTGACACTCTCATGAAATATTTTTTGTTGTAATGATTAGATTCATTACACCATAATATTATATTTTTGACTAAACAAAAATTGATTCTAATTTTTTTTTGTTCGGTTGGTATCATTTGAATGAAGAAAACAATTTTTAAATGAAAAAAAAAAATGTTCCAGATGCTTTAGCTTCAAGGATTACTTGCCCAAATTAAAAAAAAATTAAAAAATTAGCTTAAGAAAGAATACGGAATATGATTGAATAAAAATTGAATAAATTTAACTGATTAAATAATAACTAGCTACTGTATATATATAAAGTTGCTAGTTATTATTAACTATTATAATAATTTATGTGCAAGAATACAGTATATATAACTACCTCCAATAAGCTATTTATATAAATATATATATAATTACAATATATATACAGTAAGCTATTGTATTACATATATCAATACAATAGCTTATTGGAAATATACATTATATATATATATATATTTCCAATAAACTGTTATTAAGCAGCATGACTATTCCAAACATACTACAAATACTCCACACCAATGATAAATCGGTTTGAAAAATAAATTTGGACTTGACTACTGGGATAAAATTCTCTTAAAACTTTCTAGAGAATCGATTTTAAATCGTCGTGATTGACGGGATGTTTATGTTACATTTTATAACACGGACATCTAGCCATTAGTATATCTATTGTATATATAGCTAGTTATGAAGATTATTTTATATAAAATATTTATAAAATTCATAATTTAGATTATGAAATAATCACTATTCATAATATTATTAAATATTAAATAAAACGATAAATTTATTTGATATATACTGTATATAATATTTATACAACTCAATATAACAAATTTTTGAAGTCCTAAATATATTAATTATATTCAGTTACATAAATATACAAACAAAATGTTTTTTTATTGTTGAAGAATTAAAAAAAAAAGATTAATAATAATATAAATATTTCTTTTATTAGCTTGGAAATGAAAAATTTAGTAATTAGGAAATTGCGCGCCCTCTTTGTTTTTTATAACAAAAATTAAAATTACTATATTGCAAACGACGGCTTCGTTTCCTTTTTGATATGTTTTTAGTATATTTTTAAATCCTTTGTTTTTTATAACAACAATTAAAATTACTATATTGCAAATGACAGCTTCGTTTCCTTTTTGATATGTTTTTAGTATATTTTTAAAAATAAACCTTCTTTTTATTTTCTGTATCGTATCTTAGTGTGTCTAATTCCAGTGTTCTGGACCCCTTGTGCCAGGACTCACACCTGCTCATCAATTCGGTCGCACTAACGCGTATATACCGCCTCAAAACCTTACAGTGGTGTCAGGAGTGTGGTGAGGTGCTGAAACGGGTTCGAGCCGGTAAAATTGACAAAATATCGCAAGCACCATGGCACAAACGCAACCAGGGGATGGAACCGGGAGGCTGGCAGACATAGCGAAATAATTTGCTCCATTAGGAACAGTATTGCCTAGCTTTAACGGCGAATTGGGATCGAAGATACGATCCTTCTTCGAGCAACTCGAAGAAATAATAATAATTTAGTACTTTTAAAAAGCTAGATAATTAGGAATTAATCTAGCTTTTTAAAAGTACAGGTAGGCCTCGATTAGTGCGAGTTTGAATAATGCAATTTCGATTAGTGCGACTTATACTGAGTTTAAGACTAATGTTATGGTCAACATTCAAATCATTCTGGCCTTAACTTTATTTAAAAATTATAAAACTTTCATTATTTTTCTTAAATTTATCTATAAGTATTAAAAAAATTTGATTCTGATAACTTATTTTTAAAAATATAACATATTTTTTGGAAGTTAGAATTTAAAAAAAGAAATCAAATTTGAAAAAATTCATCATCATCTGTGTAAATCATATAATTATGAGTATTATTATTATAATTATTTTATTAAAAGTAATGTACAGAATGATTCATTCATTTAAATGATTAAATTGATTAGGATTAACAGTTTCTATTAAATAAATCACAAAGTAAATTTCCATAAGTAGAAATAATATGCAATCATTTGTTTAATAGTTTTAAGTCTATCTTTAATCTAGTTGCAAAACTTTTTAAAATCTGTAAAATGAAAGAAATCTGCATTTTATAACGAAAAAAATTTTCTCAAACTAAGATACATTGACATACATCTTATGAAAATAATTTGTCAGATCTGAATTAGTTGAGTTTTATTGAAGTTGAGAAGTTTATTTGCATAGTAACATGAAGAAAAAGAATAGTCTTGTAAAATATTGAGTGAAATAATAATATTAGTAACTTAAATCTCATACATTAATATAGAAATATCAAAATGAACATTCCTAGTGACAAAAAAATTAAAAAAAAATAATTTTTAAGAAAATTTGACTTTATAAACAGTAATAGATAAATTTGCTGAATTATTGAATTGGACTATTTAATAATTTAGCATGATATACAATTGTGAAATGAGTTTGGAAAGAAGTTGCATATCACAATGTAAAGTTCCCTAGTAATGTCATGTGATAACATAGTATTTCTAAACCAGAGAAGATTCTCTTACTAGAACTACAAAAATATACTAAGTAAATATATTTCAAAGTTGAAATAGATATTTCACCATCAAATGAAATGAGGTGTCAAAGAAAGCATTAAACAAAGTGATGTTGCTACAGTACTTAATAATATAAACTTACTTCATTATCTAATAAAAAAGAAACAATGATGACTCTTAAGAAAAAAACTTGCTCCCAGACTGGAAATAATAATTTCACCACTGCTAGATACACTTATAAGAAGAATTCATATGGAAACTACTATACACAAACCAATAAAAATAATCAATCAATCCTCAAAAACAAAAAGAAGCAATAAGATTGGAAGCTGTAATCAGTTGCTCCAAGCAATGGTTATGGGAAAACAATATAATTTGTACCCACAAAGATAAAACGAAAAGATAGTAGGATGTAGATATAGGAATAAGAATGGTTCTATTTGATAAAATGAGTTCAATAGTCTTCAGTAGAATTGTAAGTCCCTGGGAGGCACTTTCTTTTGCTTTATAGCAAAAATATGTTGTTATATTATGTCATTATATTAATCTACTCCCGCGTTTATAGCAAAATTATGTTACGATATTATGTTATTATATTAATCCACAAACTATAGAAAATTGTATAAGATGAATTTAAAACAAAAGGGAACCGAAGTCAATTAACGAAGCCCCC
>AYEL01088353.1:0-14055 GCA_000484575.1 Olivierus martensii
TTAAAAATATTTTTTAAATAAAAAAATATAATTGATATATTTATTCCGAACAAAATCTTGGTAATTATTTTCGATTTTAAATGCTTTCAGTATAGATAAAGTTGAAAATTCGCAGAACTGTTATCCTAATACAAATACCATTCGCAATAATCTCTCTCTTTCTGCATACGGAAAAATCGAAATGGAAAATATTTCAAAAGTGTTTAAAAACTACCAACACGTGACGGAACTCTAATCTAAACTTTATTAAGAAACTTTTTAGCGCGACGCTTACGATGGAAAAGCGCGTCGCAGCGTGCGATGCGACGAGTGACGCAAAGTTGCGCTAGCGACAGTCGCGTACGAACAGATACAGAAGAATTTCCCTCCCTTTTGAATATGTATTGACAAAATATTATATTGATATAGTTCCTTTAGATGGCGCTGGCTACTAGGAAAATTCAGGTAGACATGTGCAATGCTTATGAGTGTCAGGTTGTCGTCGGGAGCGGTTAGAAATGCTCTAACAGTCGCTGAACTTCCTGCGTATTTAAGGTTAAGAAGTACGAGGCAAGTCGTTACCCCGTCTGATTTATCGCCGCACGTTTCGCAAAACGTTCAGCAGGAGAAGATGCAGGATTATAGCAGCATTAGACACGTAGCTGCGGATAGGAAATTTTATGACATCACCTCTTCCTATAAGCAACAATTGTGTATAGGTTATGGCACAGTACGAGATGCGAATGATTTTCTACAGTACATCTACCGGAACATAGTCGGCCAGCCAACGTCTTTCGCAGGGCCGTACGGTCATCGACAAGGTAAGTTACGGGCGTCATGGGCGCCCCCAAGTGTAGATAGTTGGCACGTGTCTGTGCGATTGGGGGAGTTTGGGGGTAAAACCCGGGCCTCTGTTTGTCACAAAGCATGCGTAAGCGTAACCTTACGACACGTAGTTTGGTCAGGGAGATGCCGTTTTTGAGACAAGAAAAGATGTAGAATCTTAGGATGGATATAATAATGATGTCACGTGTCGGCAACTGTTCGTGCTTGATGTCAGTTACGCGAAACTGATTACAACTTAAACATGCAAACCACGTGGTTACCACGTGTTGTCTCAAATATTTATACGAAATTGTGATTTATTTAAAAAATATCGGCAGCTTTATGATTCGGAATTGAGAAATGCAGTCGCAGTTGCAGAGAGACAGGAAGAGAAAAGCAAATTTCACCAAAGATGAAGTGGACACATTGATTGAAGAAGTGAAAAGGAACAAAAGTTTGTTGTTTTCGAAAATTAATAACGCGACTACTAAAGACGTAAAAAAAAATATATGGGCTGGTATTGCATGCAGAGTTAATACTCTAAATAGTAGCGCTGATAGAACAGCTTCTGAAGTGAAGAAAAAATGGCAGGATTTACAGACTGCTACTAGAAGAAAGGAAATTTTAAGGAGGAGGGTTGTTAAGGATGGGGATGGCACACCACCACCTAATTTTACTCCTGTAGAAGCAAAAGTTGCTAATATATTAAATGATACTGCTATTGAAGCTGGTGTTGCTAGTTGGGTTGTATCCTTAAGTCCAGATGCTGTTCTTTATCAAAGTAGTGAAGCTAGTGCATTATCTGGTGAAGGTGATAATTCTTTACTTTCTGCACCTGGTTCAAGTGCTAATGTGACTGATGAACCTCAAGAATCAACAAATAGAACATTTCAACCACCTGTATTTTCAATGGCAGATAATGTTCTGGGAATTGATAGAATACCTACCACCAAACCATTTTTTATTCCACCTGAAAGGAACTTTATACAACAGATACCATTTCCAATGAATGATATATCATTTAGAATGATTGAAATTGAATCTCAGCGTTTAGAAGTAGAAAAACAAAGATTGGAAATTGAGAAACAACGATTAGAAGTAGAGAGACGGCGACTAGAAATTGAAGAAGAGAGATTAAGAATTGAAATAAGGAGGACTTTAAGAGAGAGAAGTGAATCAGTATAGTTAAGAACAAGAAACAAGTATTGTTACCTCATTAAATATTCTTGTTTATTAATAATTAAATTGTTGAAATGACAAAACTTAAAAAATGCCACATGAAGAAATAAAGATTATATACTATTTTAAATTTTGATTATGCATGTCCTAATTTTTATGTATTTTATATATACAAATATAGATGTTGTATTGATAGTTTATATATTTTATATATATTGATTCTCTGAATTCTGTATAATAATTGTTTTAATACTCATGCTTCTTTTTATGTTTTTAATTTTAACATAATTTACTATTACCTTATTAATTACTGTTAAAGTCATTTAAAAAAATTTCCTTAAAATAAGAATGCAAGATAATTGTTGTGGTATATAAAAATAAAATGAATGCAGCTCTTAATTGCTTCCATTTTAATAGATATAGAATATAGTTAAAATAATTAAATAATTAATATAGTATACTTATTCTAATAGATATGGAGTTATAGAAATTGCTTATATGTTTAGGCAGTAAATGAAATTTCATTATATTATGCATAAATTATAAAGAAAAATTTTATAAAAATGACTTTAATTAGTAGCACAATTGATGTAAGATGTGCATATAATTTATGTTCTTAATTAATAAAATAGTCATGTAAATAGTTCCTTCATTATTTTTACAGTTATGCTCCATTATCTTTGTATATCATTAAATAGAATGTCTTTAAATATATAAATCAGGGATTTGTCTTCCATAAAAAGTAAAATAATTATGAAGACATAAAATTAAATGAATGATTTTATACTTAAAAGCTGTAAGAATGATTCTGCCAAACAAAAAATTTTTATTGTGCTCTCAGAAATGAAAGCATTTGCAATATTAAAAATTGCATATATAAAATTGTACAGACTGTTAATTGCTGGTGGCAATTGCAGTATCATCCAAGAATTGTATCCATATTCTTTAATACCTCATTTAAATTGGAGTTATTTTATATACTTAAGTGAATAGTAGATACTTGAATTTTTTTTATATACAATGTATCACTTATTTTACTAGAGATGCTTGTTTAAATGATTCCAAAAGACTTAAAACATAATAGACAAAAATCATTAATGACAATAGATGTGATTTCATGTAGATCATTAAATTCATAGCAAATATAATTTGTAAATTTTAGAAATATATAATCATCTAGATAATTATTTATAAAATTAAATTCTTACTGAATGAATCCAATATGAGTTTACAATAGTTTTTATTGCTGGGAATAATTGTATTAAATTCAAACTCATATAGTTGAAATTATCTTGTTGTTGTAATAATTGGAAAAAATTATAGGTACTCAATAGCTCATAGTCATTATATGTAGTGTATTAATAGTTAGAAATTAGTGATACAGTAGTATTCTCAGGGTGTTGTATACACACAAACTATCAGAAATTGTATTAAGTATTTTGTGTATTAGTGATAACATCTGCCTAGTTGCTTTAACAAAGTATAAATAATTCAGAAATGGTTCTGAATTAAAATATTTCATTCAATATATGAAATAGTCATTGTATACAACCACTTTATATTTGTTAGATGAAAGAAAATTGTTTCTTTTATGAATCAAGTGATTGTTAGATAGGCCTAGTAGTTTGTAGCAAATGAAAATTTTAATATGTTCAGTTGCAAAAATCAGGGAATTGACCTCATTAATCCCTCCTTATATAAAAAAAGGTCAGGTATGCCCATGTTTTTTCTCATGTCCATCACAAAAATGTTATGGACTAAGTGATAGAATCATCTTGCCAGGGAAAATATTCATTACCTCAGATGTGAAAAAAAATGTATTTTACATGTGAAGATCTTGTAATCAAGTATTTTAACCTTTACGTATGTGTGTATATATGTATGTATGTATGTATGTATGTATATATATATATATATATACATACATATATTCACAAAATTATATATATATATATATAAAATGTGTACACACACATATATATATATATATATATAATATAGAAAAAGAAGTGGCCAGTTTTTTGCTGTATTGTGATCAGATTATAATTTTAATAGAAATATTTGTAAAATGTCATGTATGCAAAATTTGTGTTGTATTTTGATCTTATGTACACTAATATGAATAGTAAACTGTATATTGTTTTGTAAAAAATTGAATTTGTAATTTTACTTATTAATATAGGAATTAATTCTTAGAACATTCAAAAGCTATTAATTCTGTTAGCACATTAGTTTGATTTAATTTGAAATAACAGCATTATTAAAGTTATTCAAATATGAAAATAATAAATAAGCTTAATTCATTCAGATATAAAAATTCCAGTGCTAAGTAGACATAATTTAGCAAAGCATTTTGGTAAGTAA
Organism: Olivierus martensii; assembly: GCA_000484575.1. NCBI lineage: Eukaryota > Metazoa > Arthropoda > Arachnida > Scorpiones > Buthidae > Olivierus > Olivierus martensii. The sequence continues at coordinate 4,348 of AYEL01088353.1, forward strand.
TTGATAATTGTGATTTTTGAAGATAAGAAATTACAGAAATTGAATTCAAAAATTTCTGAAATATCTAAATATTAAATTTTAGAATTTAAGAAACAATTTGTTTTATTATTTTATATTAAAATTTATATAGATTTTCAAATCTAAACCTAAAATTATGATTAAGTTATCTCAAGTTTTTAATGGAAATTTGAATATAATGTAAATCTAATTAAAATTAATATATGTAAAAATTTCTAAATAGTAAAACCTGGAAATAATTAGCTAATGAAATTGGAATTAAAATTAACAAAAGTGATTTATAGTGTGTTATAGTAACACACTATAAACTTAGAAATAGTTTATATGTACATTTAGGCCTATATCAAAATACATAGCTGGAAGTTAATAGTATAAATAATATATTTTGATTCTTCAGAAAAACTTGGTCAATTGAAAATAATTTTTCTCATAGAAATTATTCTTAAATCTATTATCTACAAATAAATATTTATTAATTAATATTAAAATCAGACAAGTTGATATCAAAAAATGTTCTTTTAAATAATAATGCATTTTTCTATATAGTGTTAGACAGTTTTATTAAGCTATAGTGGCAGAATGTTTATGATTTTTTTATAGTGAATGATTTTAGTGATTAAATAAATTTATTAACATGCAGATAATACTTGTTTTTGATATTTGTTTTTTTTTTTTTTATAAAGGACTGTTTTATGAGTTAAAGTTATAAGTTTAAAATTATATAATTTTCTGTCAATTTATTTATCATTTAAAATATATAAGATTTCATGTTTCATTTATAAGTCCAATGTAAATATTAGTATATGCTTTAATTAACAATGCATTTGTCATGGCCTCAAGAAATGCACTAAAATGTTATATGTAACATCACACTATTATGCCTATTCATATACAGTATGTACATAATGATGAATAGACAGTGCGAATGAAAATGACATCTATTGACACTTCAACTATAGATGATGCCTCTAATAAAGATGCTCCTATAATAGAGACATGGACTAAATGACTACTATAGAAGGCATATAGGTAGAGTCATTTAGTCCATGTACAAAATATACACTATTAGTAATGAATAGATAGTGTATACACAACGTACATCAAGTGTATTTTGTGTGTCCATGATGACCTTAAATTACATTTAGTTAAGTAATTGTTAGAATTGTAAAAGTCATTGAGACAACAAACAACAGTATTCCTGGTTAGAGCTGTTTGTTGTCTATATCAATTTTACATTAGGAAATATGGCATGAATCCAACTGTAAAATTTAGAAAATCAAAATAATGAAACTGAATAATAAGCTGAATTTATTTTTATTATAAAATACAAAATTAATGTGATTAATATAACTTTAGTATAATAAATATGTCAAATCATGTATTTTCTGATTGTATATTTTATTAATTTTAAACAAATAAGTAAAACAAAATTGATTCAAATATCTATAAATTATAAGTCTATGCAACACTGATCAGGAGAAAAATTTTATTAAAAAAACATTTTCGACCTATTTGTACTTCACGAGTAGGTCAAAAATGTTTCTTTAATAAACTTTTCTCTCTCCTCAGAGCTATTTATCTTTATTTTAATTTTATATTAGGAAGTAAAATATGGATTAGATTAGAATAATTTAATTAATATAGATTATTTTAGTTATGAAAATTATAAATTATTTGAAATCAAATAACATGTTTAATATATTCTATGTGTCAAGCAAACAAACTTTACTAGGGATTAATAATCAAACAAGAATCAAATATCACCCAATTATCCCTAGCATTACAAATTAATTTAGAAATAACTGAAATTAATGATTAAGTTAAATTTAGTCAATGTGGCTCCATCTATTGACTAATAACTAAATTAAAAATTTTAGTACTTATCTGACAATGAAATTGTCCCAACCTGGAATCAAACTGGGGCTTTTAGGATGCCTTATCTGTGTATGTGTTTGTCTAAATTTCTGTTATATAACTCTGAAGAGAGATTTACCTGTGTCCCAATGGTCCAGCTGGTAGGATATTAGTATTATTCTAAAAGACTGATTTGATTCCAAATGTAGACATTTCATTTTCATATAAGTGCTAAAATTTCTAATTTAGTTATTAATCAATGGATGAGGAGCCATATTGGTTAAATTTAATCATTAATTTCAGTTATTTTAAAATTAATTTGCAATGATAGGATTATTTAGTTGATATTTGGTAATTGTTTGATTACATACTGTGTATAATATATATGTATCACAAAGAATACAGTAAAATATTTAAAAATGCAACAAATTATTACAGTTAAATATATAGTAGTTTGCTATATAAAGTAACTATAGTAGACCCCTAAATTACATGATTAATTCTTCCAAAAAATTTCTGTGTAAATCAAAAACTGCACAAGTCCAATAATTCTTAAATTCAGTTTACACTAATGGAAATATTAATAAATGAAATGATCAAATGAAATTTATGAACATACTTTAAACATAATAAGACAATTGAAATTTTTGAATTTCAATTATCAAACTTTTAAAACTTTCAAACAATTGTCATTAACAAACAAACTTTTTGAATTTAAAATATGTTCCTTTAGAATTCATAAAATATATATAAAATCACTTCAACTTGCTTCCTAATCAATTCTAAGTTAAGACAAGCCTTTATAGTAGGAAAAAACTTTTATTAACAAATGTACTGAAGTGGGTCTTATAATAGACTGAAAATGTTTTACTTTTTGTTAATAAAAGTTTTTTCCTGCTATAAAGGCTTGTCTTAATTTAGTTCCTTTAGAAGCTGAAAAAATTCCAATATGAATCAAAAGCATTTCTTCTTTTTAAAATAAATTTTTATTACTGCTTATAGTGCTTTTATTTAATATTTCATGAAGCTCCCAATGTAAATCATAATCTCATTGTAAAAGTAAACAACTTCAAACTTTTTGAAAAAAGAAAATCTAACATATTTAGTCTTATCTATAACAATAAAGGCCGAAAGCAATTTAATGAATGCAGAAGTTGCAGAGTACTTTTGTACTCAACAGGTCGATCGCGGGATGATTTGCAGTCGATCTTCGTAAGTTATCGGATGATTCTCTTACTATATAGTGCCTTCTCTAGATAACTAAAGCCAAACTTTTGCTTTATTGTTGAGTATGGCCCAAAACAGAATAGCCGGTAGCAGCAGAGCAGTTAGACAAAATTCTAAATTCGCTGACAATGCCAATATGACACCTATGAATTGACAGTTGTGAGAGTTGAAGTGAAGTTTTGTGTTTGAGATTTACGAGTAAAATAAAAGGAAAAAACTGTCGCCGCTGCCAGATATCTCGTTTTGGGATATGTGGTTTTGGCTCCTATCTCTACTCTCACTATGAAACGAAGAATTTCAAAGGTAGATTGCGAACTCATTGTTAACATATAAAGTCGATCTTAATGACAAACAAGTTGGCCACCCCTGTTGTAGAGAATACCTATCAAAGCAACAGTATGAATGAAACAGGCTCAAAAGTAGGATTGCACAACATAGACTTGACATCAATACATCATATACAGTACATACAGGAAGAGCACTAGACTAATTGAAGAAATATATAATAAAATATAGAGATCATTTAAGTGTTTATTGAACATAGCTATCTCTGATACTATAATTCACTAATTTATAATCATTTTTTTTTTCAGTTAACAGCTTAGTTATTTTGGCAAAACTTTAAAAATTGCAATAGCCATTGTATAAAAGAAAAATATGAATTAGAACACAATATCCAAGTGATTTTAGCAAAAAATGAAAATTTTATATTGTATGTTATCTATAAAACATTTGTTATGAATAAAAAATTTGATATTTTCAAAGTTTGATACAATAATAAAATTATTTTTATAATGTTATTATTATAAATGTTCTTAATTTAAAATTGCATTTTATAATATGTAAAAATTCAACTGGCCAACAGAAAATTTTGTAACTTTTAACATATGTTACAAATGGTAGAGCTTTAGCTAAAAAACCAAGTCTTGTGATCAGTTTTTGTTTCAATAAAGTGCCACATATTTTTTTGTTGCTGAATGTTTTAGTCTTCAATTTTAATTGTACCAATTCAGAATTTTTATTTTAGATTTATAGTATGATTTGCTTAATTTTTTTTTACTGCTTCAATATTAAAAATGGGGAAAATTTTGCAAAAAGTATAATGTATGAAAGTTAAGACTATTTTATTAAAATATATAAGACTTCTTTCTGTAAAATCTAGATAAAAGCAAATTAAAAGACCTTGGAATCAAACTGGAGGACCACCAGTTTCAAGGAGGAGAGCTAAAAGAGGATTGATTTTGGTCTGTACTATAAGTGAGCCAAAAACGTTTTTGATTAAACAATTTATCTTACTGAAAGGGCTTTTCATTTCCTTTTATCTGTATTTTATTAAATCAATCAAATCCTGCAAAATATTTCTTTTATTTACCAATTATGAATTCTCAGAATTGTAAAACCCTAATACTGCATGAGGGGAGGCCAAAAAATTCTTATCCTCATCATGATGTGGATATGCTAAGGATCTGAAATTTGGTCCTTCTCTACATATCCACCTCTTACAATCACATACTTCTCACACCCATGAATGTGGCAAGGATAAATATCCATATTTGCATAGAAAAGTGATTGTTTTTGTAGCTTGTTGTGCAGATGCATTATTAGGTTTCAGCAACACTTCTTTTGAAAGCAAACTATGTTTTTTTTCCTTGATATTGTCCCATAACTTTTGTAGCAAGTTCTTGTAGTATGCTCCTGTTATTGTCAATCCTTTTTGCAAGTAATTTGTCAATAAAACACTTTTGCTGTCCCAAAATGCAGAATGCACAACTTTGCTGCTCAGCCTTCTCTTGAGCATCCTGTATGCTGGTGTGACCACATTTGAATTCTCATTTCCATTGTTTTACAGTCTTGCATGATGAACATTCCTCACCATACACAGTTGATATCTCTTCACAGATTTTTTTGTGCAGTTTTCTCTTGAAGATGAAGGAACTGTTTCACAACTAGATACTCAATTTTGTTCAACATGAAATCTTCTACTATCGTGCATCTAACTCCAATTAAACAGGACCTATCAAAGCAAAAAGGCATGTAGTTTTAGATGCTACTATCGTGCATCTAACTCCAATTAAACAGGACCTATCAAAGCAAAAAGGCATGTAGATTAGTAAGACAATTATCTATCGTTGTTTGCAATTACAGATCTGTAGAACACATACAACATAGTGAGGGCAAGAACTATTTGACCTTCCCTTATATATATATAGCAAAAAATCAAATAGAAATATATATGCTATAATATGTTAAATTTTCATTTTATGAGATTATTTTTTGGACACATTGTATTATTACAATTAAATATATATAATTGTAATAATACATAATTAAATTGTGTATTAATTGTGTATAAATAAAAAAAAAATTTTTTTTCCAAAAAAAATTTTTGCAGGAGAGTTACTTATACATGGGGTAATCAAAAATTAAAAAATTTTTCTCAAGGTATAAATATGGTGGATCACACGTCACTTCAGTCACACAATCCATTATATTTTTGCCTAACAAATATCATCATCTTACTGATTTGTTTGTTTTTTTTAATTAAAGATTTGTAGTTATGAATGACTGTATATATGATAAATTAATTTTTTGTAGGTTATTAAATATTGTATACTATACAAATATCATTGAAAATAAATAAAGAGGTCATGTAGTATCTTTGCTCTAGTAACATATCCTATGGTAGTAGCTGAATATAACATTTATTTCTAAGATACCTATTTTTTTATTATATTATTAAAAATATGTGAATATATTATGAATGTTGATATTTAAATAAATTCAAAAATATTAATTTACTAGGTGTTTCACAAATAACATCAGGAATGTGTAGATTAAACAAATAAATATGGCTATTGCTAATGCAAGTACCTTCAGTTAATACTAAACGGAAATATAGCAATCTTCAATGTTTCTAATCAATAATTTTTGCATTTCCAGATAGTTCTAAATATTTAGAAAATACTGGATAATTATTTTGCAGCTGATTTCAGACATTAGATTTGCAATTCCAACAATTGTGTGTTTGTTGGTTGGCTTTCAACTGTCATCAGTTGTAGTGAAATTTTCATTGCATATTTTGATTCTTATTTTTTTATTATTTAAACTTTGTTAAATATTTTTATTGAGATTCTAGAATGACGAAAAATTTTAACATTTCTTTGATATTTTCTACCGGACAAACATTTCAATAAAATTATGTTATAGAGAAATGCAATTGGATATAATGTAACATAATCATGTTCTATTCTACATTCAGCTTTTTTCTGCATTGTATTGCAACATTTCAATGCCATAAAGCATTTTGTGAAAGTGATTTTATTTATTTCTATGGTGAACTGAATTTGAAAAATTTTTTAAATTATAAAAGAAATTATAGTTTTTATTTCAATGTTTATTATATTGCTCTAACACTTGAAAGTTAGGGGGGTCAGCTTTGACACAGATTTCATATTTTTACAGATTTGTAATCCCTGAAGTTGAAGGGTCAGCTTAAACAATATATTTATAGTAACTTTATAAACTAGAAATTACCCGCTCATATAAATGAGCAGAAATATAATCTTGTGATTTAATTTAATAATATGAAATACACCTCCTAACTTGTATAGGGAATCCCGACATTATTGAGAAAATCGTAAAATGACTAAAGCTGTAGACATTCTGCAACTAATAATAGCAAAGAGACAAACTAAGCACTATGCAGAAATAGACCTTTATTTCAGTAAAGAGACAAACTAAGCACTATGCAGAAATAAACCTTTATTTCAGAAAAAACGAAGATCTATTTCAACCTCTATACAGAGAGCCGGGAGATTTCTCCAGGTTTGTTTACATAGTTGAGGAACACGGATGGCCGGTGACACAAGCTTAATTATTGCCCTGCCAAGCCAGAGCATCTGTTTTGGTCACATACAGTATAAGGTTACATAAAATAAATTGTCTAAAAACAAAATAATAATCAATACACAATAAAAATGATAAAAATAGAAATAAAAAAAATAATAATAATAACTACAAAATGTAAATCCTAAACCCTCACAATCTAAAACCTTTTTACTTGTTCACATTGGTCCGATAACACACATGGTCGGTGCCACGAGTTAATCACCCTGTCACAACAGAGTATCTGTTTCGGTCACTGACAACAAAAAGGGTACATACAACAAATTATTTGTCAGAGACGTAATAATCATAATACATACAAAATAAAATGCTAAAATACAGAAATAAAAAAAAAAATAAAGTTAACAATTACAATATGTAAATCCTAAACTGGCATAATCCAAAACCTTTAAGCTTGTTTACATTGATCAGACAACACAGATGGTCAGTGACACAAGTCAAATTACCCTGTCACAACAGAGTATCTGTTTCGGTCATTTACAGCAAAAAGGTTACATAAAACCAAATTATTTGTCCGAGACGTAAAACAACAACACTTACATAATAAAATGCTACAAATATAGAAGTAAAACATAAAGATAATAATTACAATATGTAAATCCTAAACCTGCACAATCCAAACCTTTAAGCTTGTTTACAATGGACAGAAACACAGATGGTCGGTGACACTAGTTAAATCACCCCGCCATCCTGAGATAACACAGTATCTGTTTCGGTCACTTACAGCAAAAAGGTTACATAAAACCAAATCGGAGTAATAAACTGGATGCACCCTTAGTTATTGATAATCTAAAACAGAAACTTTCACTTTATTTTTTATCATAATCATAAAGTATACAATAATAAAAATTTCGGCACTCTATATCTACTGAAATGTGGGAAGTCTATACAGCTTTCTTATAATACACTTTCAAGCTAATGTACCGCGTTAATGTGAACTACTGAGCGGTTTTTCGGCGGCAGTAAAGCGGTAAAATACCGCTAACGCGCTAATGAGAGCCAATCTTAATAGTCCCTGTCACTTAGTAATTACCACTGATTGGAAAGTGGTGGTTATCTGTTGACAAAAAAGTCTTGAAAATTTTTGTCAACAGATGATGCCAACTATCAATCTGTTGATTAGACGGTTGACCACAAACTTGTTAGTCAGGCAAAATAAGATAGAATTTGTTGTATTTAGTGAAAATAGGTCACATAATAATTAACGAGTTAAAACAAACCGATTAGTCATGAGATTTAGTCGGATTTAAATTTATTGATGACTTGTTGAAATTAGATAAACTGATTTCAACAAGTCATGTCCGGATTAATTGATCTATGGTCGGTTTTAAGCATACTTCCACCACAGCCATCCAGCCGACAATTCGACTAAATCGCCCTGATAGTTTAGAATTCGTTTACCAAATAAAAGATTGGGTCCATTTCTCGAATTCCATATTTTCAGAACTTTCTTAGAAAAGATCAAGACTAAGCTCATTGAACGCCATCCTTTTATCAGGAATGTAGGTAGATAGTGGTTAGATATCTGAATGCTAGCGGTTTACTAAACATCGGTGGAAAGCAGCTAAAACCACATAGAAAAGGAAAATACTAATTAAATTGGCCATAAGCAATTTTTTGAACAGATTGTTTGACTCGTCATTAGTTACATGTTTATATGTTATAATTTGATTGCGATAAAATATCTACCGACATTTTATATTATTTAACACAGTATGAGCAAAATTCGTCCTCAAGCTACAAGTAACTTTCCTAGCTTTACAATGCAGCACCCAATCTACTTTCAAAGAAAAAAGCAAAGCAAATAAACTTTAAAATCAAAGAGCATTTCCATTAAAAATATTAATAAGAAAGTTTCAAAGTACGGTACAGTATTACTGTTAACTCAACGAATATTTTTATTTTTTAATATTAATATATAATTGAAATAAAACTCGCAGTTCATTTACAATTTACTATTGCAGCATTTCATTTTATTGGTTTTTTTTATATTCAGTTTAATAATTATCATGACAAAATAGTAAAGATTAATAAAAATTATCATCATATAAACATGAAATATTACTATAATAAATAACTAGAAGTTAAAAAATAAAAGTAAAATATTCGGCTTATATTTCTGTTCATCATTAGGAAAATTTCATTAAAAATATATGAAATTTTGCTAAGGATGATTTGCATCATATTTAAACTAAATTTTCAGAATATTAAATCATGCGTCACCATTGGCTACAGGCAAAGCATTTTTTACTGACTTGTGAGTGAAAAACATCAAAAATATGACTTTTGATGTTTTTTTAATGAATTTGGATTAAATTGATAATGAGGAACAATTTTATCCCATCAAAAAACATTTCATGTAAAAAATGTAGCCAAGTCTCGTGCCTCTTTATCCGTAAAAAGTTGTGAGATATCATGAGAGCCAATTCTATCGCCCTTATTTACTCTGACACTTTTATTCACAAATCATTCCAAGTCATTGTATCTTTAGTTAAAGAACATTTTGTGACTTGGCAATTACGCAGCATAAGGAAGTTACAACTCACAGCCTTACAACTTTACAATGTCATGTAAAATATTAAATATACTTTATAAATACATACATGTTTAGTTCCTATATAAATACTGTATTATCTTAAGCAATAGTTTACTAATAAACGTGAATATTAAAATGTAAGCAATAGCCGTCACATTCTCGTGCTG